>JAGDQP010003392.1:0-18854 GCA_022664845.1 Lepisma saccharinum
CGTGTCCGAAAAAACATCAGTTTCGCCAAATTACTTTCGAGCTTCATTAAAAAATATATATATATATATATCGTCAGTTTCAGAGACGTTTACCATGTAACTAATTCCACTGCAAATAATCACACCGGAGCATCTATGAACACCTACCGATGCCCCAATGAGTTACATAAAGCCATATTTCATAATTATTTACGTACGTACCCCAGTAGCACATGCATTTTGGCCGTTCATGGGACCCATAACGCCTCACATCGTAAACGCGGGCGGGAGAGCGGCCCGCTTGAGCCTACGTCGATTGATGTGGGGTCGACATCGATTATCAGTCACTAATTTACCTATTTTCTAAAACTATAGTAATTTTTATGCAAAGAATAAATCGATTTTTTACAAAACTTTTTGTTCATAATGAATAAATTAAAAAATAGAGCACATGGGACCATATCGATCCATGTCGTTAACCGGTATCTATATTGATCAATGTCGGTCCATATGGGCAAACCGATGTTTATTCAAGGGATGCTATATCCCTCTGGTGATAAAATATAAAAGTTATAGTTGTAGTCAACAAGCGGCCAGCTCTGTTTGGTGACAGAGTTGTTCATGGAAGCATGTTAAAGTGCACAAATAACCTGCTCCACGGGGACACAGACAAAATGAAGTGTTAAAGTAGATTGTCTTTTTCCCAAGGATTCACTGATCATTGTAAGTACATAGACAAAGCAACAAGATTTATAGTAATATTTATTACGCTGGTTATTTTACACCGCCAGAACCGGGGGAAATTTTACACTTTTGTTTCGTTTGTACGGTAGAAAGTAGCGTATTTTCTCGATGCCATGTGATTGTTAAGAGAAGTTCCCTTCAGTAGAAGGATAAGTTAAATTTATATTTATTTACATTTATTTTACATCATTTCTTTCAATTGAAGCTGTTTCATTGTAATCATGGCCATTGTACTCTTTAAGTTCTTGAAAAAAAAAAAACGTTAAAAGCGGAAGAGACGTGAAATGATTACAATTGAGCGGAACTACAAATTTTAGCATGAACGCAATATCGAAAATAACGTTATGTTACGAACTAGCAATGGTCGACAAATTTTACAATCCATTACCACAGCGAAGTGATGTAACTTTAGCTACAGAAAAATATGTCTAGTATTCTTTACATATGCTTCCAAGATGGAGGACAGAGTGGATACGTGTGAATGTGATCTCTCCAAAGTGGTCTTATTTTTAAGTGTTTTACCCTGTGTAGTGTGCTCTTTTGGTTGCCTGTTATTTACTATTGTCAGGTGCGATCAAGTGACGAACACAATATTGGATACATGTGGTTGTTCAGTTTTAGAAGATAGAATTTTCCAGCAGCAAGCTGTACGACTCGTGTGCAATGTGATGGTGGCTCCCCGCTTCTTCGTCCACAGGGTAAGCGCAGTGTCTCCAACCATTAAGATCTTTCTTTATATTGTGTGCAGTGTCCTCCTCTCTGGAGGCGTCTCTCTCAATCTCGGCCCTCCACCTAAATCGTATGGTAAGCCCGTGAGTGATAATGATCTTATCAAAATTTATGCTCAAAATGTGCAAAGCCTCTGTAATAAAGTATCAACTGTGGATATGTATAATAGTGAATTATCAACTTACGATGTGCTGCGATTTTCTGAGGTGTGGACTACTAACAGTTTCTCCAACAGTGAGATTAAGCTTAAAAACTACCAGGAAGGACTGTGGCTCTTGGGAAGGGAGTGTCATACGCCTTCTGTCAGACGCTATGATTTAGAAAGAAATTGTGAATTATTATGGGTAGAGGTACAAGGAGAACATTCAAAATTATTAATCGGCTGTTACTACAGAACCCTCAGCAAAAATATAACTCTTTAGATAGTTTATTCGATTCTGTCCTGGCTGCAATTAAAGAACGTGATATATGCATCATTGGAGACTTTAACATAACACAGCTGGGATTCAAACTCTAGTGGTATTTGTACTGATCCGCCCGACAGATACTACTTCAAACATTTCATTGAAGCTCTTGGTTTATTCCAACATAACGTATTTCCGACTAGGGGTAATTCTGTCTTAGATTTAGTTCTTTCCACCCTCGAAAAAGTGAAGGTCACTCCAGGCAGAAATATTTTGGACACACCAGACCACCTGTCGTTATACACTGAACTCCAGTTTCCTCATCCGCGCCGCTCTTCTATTCAACGAACTTTGCCCCTGTGGAGCAAAACGAACTGGGACTTAGGGAAATTTTAAAAACAGGACAGGTGGAGGATGCCATGGATTTCTTTTATGAATGCTTGGACGCTCTTATAAAAGACTATGTTCCAGTAAAGACAGCAAAATCCAGTAAGTTTCCGGTGTGGTACGGTCAGGAAACAAAGCTTGCCCTCAAGAAAAAGAAGCGTGCATGGTCGATCTGGAAACAATATCCCAATAGACAAACTCATAATGTTTTCATTCAACAATGCAAATTATAGCTCTCCTCCGTAGAGATTACGATAATTATATTGAATCAGTTTCATCACAAACTGTTACCAACCCTAAACGTTTCTGGTCTCTTATAAACTGCAGGCGACAAAACTCAGGTCTGCCATATCTAGTTTCATGCAATGAACGTACTGCTTCATTCAATGACAGGGTTGATTTATTTAATGACTGTTTCTATGACAATTTTAATCCTTGTTCAGATCCTCTATTTTTTCCCGATGTAAAGTCTAAAATTCCCCATTGCCTAGCAGGGATAAACACAACCTCTACGGAAGTGTAACACCTTTTAATCTCTCTAAAAACCTCCAGGGCCTCTGAACCTGACAAAATTAATTTCATATTAAACTAGACAAACCATCTGCACCTCTCACCATTCTTTTCAATAGGTGCTTTTCGGAGGGTTATTACCCGAACACCTGGAAACAAGAAAACATTTCTCCGGTTTACAAAAAAGGTGACAAGAAATGTGTTAATTCATATAGAGCCATTTCCCTTCTTTCTGTCCTCTGTTTGTGAAAAAATCATCACAGACAGGATTCAAAAACATGTCCTACCATTTCTTTCTCCCTCCCAGCATGGCTTTGTCGAATACCTCCTGTGAAACCAAATTAGCTGTCCTACCCTGTCTCAAGCCACAGATGCCCTAGCAAATAGACAAAAACTTGACGTTATATACCCAGACTTCTCCAAAGCATTTGAAACTGTCAATCACAAACTTCTTATACACATGCTTGACTCTAAATTTAATTTACACGGACCCCTCCTTCAGCTTCTTACATCATATTTGTCTGGCAGAGAACAAGGTTGTGTCAACTGTGTAAGATTTCAAAATGCGTATATATAAAAAAAATAACGTAAACTAACCCACTAAACAACAAAAACGAATGAACAGAAGGTAGTTCGATCGGCTCTGCGGAATAATAGCCATTTTTGTGAACGGAGAAAGAAAGTGAAATGCGGGACTATATGTCTGAGGTCGCATAAGGTGTGAGGGGTTGAGTGTTAAAGGTGATGTGGATCACGTATTATTAAAAAAAATAACCTGACTTTAACTAAGGTCTCTTCACTCGTTCAAGGTACTGTCCGTGTTATTTGTGGCAAAATAAGTGTCATTCATAACACGAAGTGTCGCAATTACTATTCCCCCGCATGGCGCCATGTTCCAGCCTCTTGCTTGACTCGAGAGGGTATTTAACGAAAGAATCCTATGGATTTTAGTGACAACTTTTGAATTACTAGTTGTTGCTAGGTGTTTACAGAAGTGCCTACGTGAATTATTTGCAACGGAGAGTGATATAAAGTGTACATGCGACAAAATACAACACAACGGCTGGATTACATATAACACATTTCAACACTTCCACAAACATTGGGCTATTATTCCGCAGAGCCGATCCAATTACTTTGCTTTTTTTCTTTTCTTTTTACTCTTTACTATGCTATAGTGGGTTAGATTTTTTATACTCATTTTGAAATCTTACACAGTTGACACAACCCTTTTTTTTTTCTACTGTTTACAATTTAAGCTACAATGGCTGGACCGGGGGAAGGTTGTAGAACGTACGTCCCCCAATACTTTTACACTTTAAAAACCATAAGTTATTTCTGAATACCTGTTTTGTGACTAAATGTTAGGTTAGTTCATGTTAGTATATCATAAACATATTAGAAAAGACATTTTGCTAATGCTAGTATATTGAATTCAGCCAGGGGAACCTGTGTTCTAGAACCTTGCCTTGGACCAGCTCCGCGGAACTTCACCCAAACACTGTAAACATTACATTCTTCCCCTGATTTTTACAAATTTGACTGCCACGAACTAGTCTACCTTAGGAAAAGTAACACATTCACTAACATATAACGGATGCTCTTAATATAGAGAAAATATCTGTATTCGCTACTTGCCATTTCCGACTGGGGCATTACTATAGTAGTGACGCACCAATTTTAAAATCACGAAAACCAAACCAAAATCGATTTCCTTTTTCGTAAATGATCTTAAATTACTGAACATATGAACGTGGAGGTTAGGTAAAGTTAGATGCGGTCATGTATCTTTACAAAATATATTTTGACACATATTCACACTTACCTTCAGCACACAGACGTGTTAACTCTCCCAATTTCCATTACAAAGTCGTGTACAATTGTTTCGGGGCCTTTTCCTTTCCTTAGATAAATACTCTGCTAAATAACATTTAAAATGCACTTTCCCTCGTCATTCCCATACGATTCAATAACAATAACGCAAGAAATGTCATAATCATCACAAAAACGCCATTTCAACACTACCTTACCGCCTTCCGCCACAACATGCAGTGCGTCCTAAAACATCTTCAAAACACACTAAAACTTACCATTATTCACTTCAAATGTTACCAACATCAATATTTACCTCCCTAATACTCTCGAACTTCACACAATTATCTCAATTCCTCCTGTAAATTTCTAAAAATTGGTGCGTCACAACTATAGTTAACCCCCGACTGGAAATAATGTTTTGCATTGCTATAGCCAAGAAACGTACTAATCATTATGCAAAACAACTAACGCAGGACATTGTGGACAAAGACGTATGTTTGTATTTACACTCAGTTGATCCCTTGTGTTTTATAACCGGAATTTCCTTTAGTTCAGGTGAAGTTCCGTAGAGCCGATCCAGCCACTGAACCTAGCTTGTAATCAGTAAAAAAAAAGTTGTGTCAACTGTGTAAGATTTCAGAATTGGGTATATATAAAAATATCGTAACCTAACCCACTGTAGCTTAGGAAACCGTAAAAAGGAATGAACAGAAGATAATTGGATCGGCTCTGCGGAATAATAGCCTTATGTTCATTCAATAAGTTTCCTGACAGTATTTACAGGAGTTTCTTGTGGGAAATCATTAAGTGAATGCAGAGAGCTACTCTCATAAATAGAACAAAGCAGACATACATCTCCAAGTTACTGTACACGTACAAACAATTTCTAAATTTCATGTATTAAAAACGCACATTACACAATCTCTATATATTTAGTAACAAAAAACAACACCTCAAATCTCACACTATAAGGAACCGGGACACCTTCGCTCACTTCGATTAATTTTAATCACACCACATGCAAATCACGGATAACAACATTGATGGAAAAGTCCATCTCAGGAGAGTAATTAATCTGGGAAGCACGTCGTTCCGTGACCGTGAGCAATGAGCTCTACGTAATCTGTTAGCAAAAGTCTTGCTTCCAGTCTGAACGAATTTTTAAATTTTAATTCTAAACTTAGTTTATTGCTCTTTCTATCGCTGTTTGGCTCGCTTTTATTTGTATTTTCTTTAGTAACAAATCCGACTGCAATAACTAAGGCAAATAAAAAACGGACTGCACAGCGCTAAAAGCGTAAAAGACTGAAAAGTGAAAATCTGTTCCTTATTGATTTGGAGTGGAAGTGCATGTTCGATAGTAAACTATCCCTTTCTCTCTATGAGACCTGGCTTAGATCATAGTATCGCTTTTGATTAAGGTTGACACTTGGAGGAATATGGGTTGACAGTTTAAATTACTACACAAGTATTGAATAACTGTGTAAAGAGCTCTCCACAAAGTCGATTTTTCACTTGAGTCGATACTCGTAATTTTGGGCGTCATTCGTATTGTCGCATAGGGATTGGTCAAGAAAAATACAAGTGGGGATTGGTGATGTGGACACCGGCTTCGTAACAGCTGTTCACCTTCACGTCGTCTGCGAGTAGAAATTGGCGGAGTCGAGTGCAATAGTTATCTGTTGAAAACATACAAAGTTGTGCCATGGGATTTGCAGACGAGGCAAGTATTTTGTTTCAACTCGTTTGTTTCGATCTGTAGTTTTACAGTTTTTCTTTACTCGTATAGTACTGTCTGCGCTCTGCTTTAATTTTGACTTTACCTATTTATATTGTCAAAAATCAGCCCATATGAAATTCAAATGTACAAATCAAGTGAATGTTCGTAATGAAAAGAAGGATGTAGAGAACTGGTTCACCCTATGTATTAGTCATTTTAGGTTGGGAAAGTTGAGTTAGTTTCATTTACAAATAGTACAACACATTTTTATACTAACATACTTATATCCACAACGCTATTTATTGACATCGGCCCCAGCGGTCGACCATCCCGACTGGGTTTTCCTGAGGCAAATGGCCTGGGTAGGGTAGGGGAAAGGATGTTGGGAGGTAGTCGGCCACGGCCTAGTTAGTAGGTACCATACCGCATTTGCCTGAGAAAAAATCCTGAAAAAGCTTTAAGATGGTCGGTTGCTGATATCGAACCAATGACGCTCGAATAAAAAGCCAACGCTCTACCAACTGTTTGACCTTACGTTTCACTCTCCCCTCCACTAAAACAAAGGAAAACAGTTTTAATCACAAACATTCGAGCGTCAACGGACAACACTTATTGTCCGGGCATTCTGACGTCTTACTCAGAATAGTGGCACCATTCAAAGCAAATCCCGCGAATACATGTTTCGCCATTCAGGGACTGATAGCAGCAGGGTTGGCTGGTTTAAACCAGATTTTTTTTTTTTTTTTTTTTTTTTAGGACTTTGTTTAAGTAAATACAACTATACAGTATTTATCCAGTTAAGAGTTAGGACACCACTTTTAAAACTCTGCTTAAGAAATGTTGTGTTATTTGGGTATAAAATGTAACTAAAAACTGATTTTTAAAATTAATACATTTTTTAAGGTTCATTTTCATCCAATATTGAGTCCAGAGCAACAGCAGACAAGAAATGGTTTAATTAATCTACTATCGGTTCTTTCCTGAAGCGAAATCCGGCAAGGGACGTTGAAAGATGAATGCGATCTCCTTCAAACTATTTCGAATCGGGTCTTCTTCGAAATTCAATAATATTTCACGTCGCGATGACTCGACCTGAATCGGGTCTACCCCGAATTTAATAACATTCTACGTCGCGATGACTTGATGTCTGTACTTTCCCGTTTTGCAGTACCTCACGCGTATTGTCCAGATCAACAGATTCTGATTCGCAGTCGGAAATTTGAAGTCGGTGAAGGCAAATCAGTTCTATAGCTTACAAAATTAATATTTACTCGAGTTGTGATTGAATAAGTACAGATTAAAATATTGTTGTCCTCATGTAGAACAAATACAACAATTAATGGCAATTATCAGAGCATACATTTAATCTCCATGCTAAGCACCTAGTTTAAACAAAAAATGTTTTTTTTTTTTTACTTTTTCTGTCTAACCCTGGATAGCAGGATTGCAGGGATGTCCGTCCATCTCTATAGAATGTTAGATGGATAATTGTGCTTGGCTCACCCTGTACTTAAACACAATCCGAATATCGGCACAGTGATAAACGTTTGAAATTTATCTAAAGTCATTATAATCCAGATTCTAATCATTACTGATATTATTATTAACCGTTATTTATGAAACGTGAATTTTCTGTAAATGCCAAAAGCTTCGACAAACTTATAGTCCGTGGGCAAGGTACGTTTTCGGCACCAGTCGGAGGTACTAAATAATATTTGTACACCAGCATTACCTCACCCTACGGATGACGAAAATGCAATTTGGACATGTCAGAAGAGTAGCTTTGAAGATGGCGGCGTCACGTTTTAGAAAAATCGCCTTTGTCTTCATTATCCGATTTGGATCATTCTTTTTCTTTTTTTAAGGAAAGTTCTTACTAAGATCAACACTTCTTGATACTAGCACCTTTAACCTAGCTTAATGTTTTTCTGATGATTGCAACGCTTTATGTTTTCATTACTTTTCGCAACAATTTTTTTATAACTCGATAAATATAAAATGAATTGTATGGGTGGTAACAGCATTTTATAACTCGAAAATTATACTCTGTTACCACCTACAAAATTCATTTTATCTTATCTGGAAAATTATACTAAACACGGAAAATAAAATATGGAAAATTTACAATTTTGATCGTTGTTGAGTCATAGCTATTCCAAATTGGACGGTTCGCAAAAAAATATAACAAATTATTAATTATTTTAATAAAACTACCAGTGGCGGCTCATCAGTTGAAGTTCGTGAAGTTCAACTTCACTTATTATTTTGATATGCATTAACTAAATAAGCATTAATAAGTATTAATTGGGCCAGAAAGTCGTTTAAGATCGCATAGTGGCCCAGAAATCCCAGGATAAATGTTAACGAAAAAGGATAGTAGGAACGTTTTGGTAGTACTTCACCTATTATTTGTGTCACAAGCCGCCACTGATCACAAAGCACATTTACAAGCAGTGGATCAATATACAGTGTGTGTATCAGAAACTGTTCTTACGCATTCACAATGAAACGTGTAAGTGTATTGAAATAAATTTAATAATTTTCATTGGCACTGCTTTCATCATCAGATTGTTCATTCATCTCAGTCTTCTGGTTTTCTTCATTATTCTCTACCTCGGGAACATGAAAAATTACTACATTTACAAGCATTGCATGCTGGGAATAACTAGGAGGGTCAGGAAGACAAATGAATGGATTCGTGCACAAACAAAGGTAGAGGATATAATCAAGACTGCGAAAAATAGGAAATGGAGATGGGCCGGTAACATTGCTAGACGAACAGATGGAAGATGGACGACAAATGTACTACATTGAATTCCTCGAGAAAAGAAGCGACCGAGACGACGTCCAAATACAAGATGGGTAGTTGAAATCAAGCGTTTTTTAGGAGCTACATGGATGAGGATGCAGCAGACCGAGATATGTGGAAAGAAAAGGGGGAAGCCTTCATCCAGCAGTGGATAAAAAACTGCTGAATATGATGATGATTATGACAAGCATTTATACAATTCAGTTTCTTTCAAAGGCACATAAAGATTGCATATGCACAAAGTTTCCTGCATTTGCACGTTATTTGCTCTAAAATAACTTCTGGCGCAGGAAAGCCAATCATCAACCTAATTTCAACATTTCCATCATTTTTAACCGTCTATTCGAGCTCGTGTGGTGAAGGTAGGGAGGGTTCGTAAGCGAGGCTTCATCGCCAAATATCACGTCCATAGTTTGCTTTTAATGCATGCTGATATGAAATAATTCTTGCCAGGCGGAAGCTGACGTGCAACAAGAGAACTTTCATTTCCTCACCATTGTAAGGGTAATATATAAATTACATGTGAAATACTGCATAGATTTTAAGATTTCTTCAAATAATACCGTTTTTGCCTTGATACTGACAATTTTACTGGACTGTTCAGTCTTGTTTACAGATTTTAATCCTTTTCCTTTGCTTTGGCCTAACAAGGAGCTTACTGTGTCACAACCTGTGAATTAGTGTAAACCAGGTAGTGGAGAGCTGATAATTGATCTTAAAACAAGCAATATTCAATTTTTTTTATCACTCTGATGCGGTTCTTAGTATTTAAGCATATACATACATCACATCCAAGTTTTCACAGGAGGTCAGTGAAAGTATTAAAACATTAGTGTCTTCTCAAACAACTGATCTATATGCTAATTGTGGAGAATGTTTGGTATTGAAATAAGAGCAATACCCCCCCCCCCCTCTTTAAAAACTCTACTTCTTCAACCTTTTCTTTAGATGATATGAAGCATTTGTACGTTGCTTTTCTTATGAACAGTTTCTTTCCACAAAGGTGCTAGTCAATAGCCAAGTACTATATTAATATGTCTTTGTTGGAGATGAATGACCATGGTGTTTAGTAATTTTGTGACTTGAAATTCCCTGAGTTTTTCAGGTTTCCCATACTTTTTTTTTTTTTTTCAAATTCCCTGAGTTCTTAGTATAGTAAAACATGTAAATGATACGCAATGACTTTTCTTTAAATCAGACCACCACTCAGTATAAGCACCTTGTACGTTATTGCTACTTTAAAAGGGAAAAGATAATTTCTTTAAAATAGAGGATTTTAACACATTGATAAAAATCGGTCAGCAGTGGGAATCGAACCCACATCCTCCGTCTTGACGGCGCAGAGCTCTTACCAACTGTGGACGGATCCACCTTATGAATTATATATTTTTCTGAGATTTATAAAACTCCCCGAGTATTCCAGGGTGATAGACACCCTGATGATAAACTTCGTTTCCTGGTACTGCTCGAGGAATTAGTATTTCAGGAGCACGATATCTTCAAACTGTTTTATTGAGTTATCATAAACATAAAAATCGCATTAGATACGATCACTGCTAAGACAATGTTGCAGTATTGTTTTCAAAGGAATGTGTCATACGTACGATAGTGTCTGATTTTCACCATTTAACTTCAGTATCAGTGCTATTCCATCAATTACATTTGCAGCTGGGAATTGAATGTCATCAACTCGTGAATCTACCGTCTACTGTTTATGTTTATCCCAGTGTTGACTTATTAGCCTCTTCTAAGGAACCATGACAATTTGCTAAAGTCCAACAAAGGGACCGAAGTGGCTGCCTTAGCACATCTTTTGTGTCAAGTTGCCTTGTATAGACATTCTTGAAAATAACTAATGGTCAGCCTTCAGTACTGTTTCCTGATTACATGCCATACTTCATTGCTTTACTCTTACATTGTTGACCGAGCCGCCGTAGCTCAGTGGTGCAGCATTGGTGGAGCATTCGGAAGGTCCTGGATTCGATCCCAGCGTCCGACCATCCTGACTTCGTTTTTTCCAGGGTTTTCCTCAGTCACGCTAGGCAAATGCCGGGATGACACCCTCAAAATAAACCCTGGCTGACACCTTCACGAATACTTTCCCCTCCCCTATCCCGTCATAAATAAAATTCAAAGTCTTACATTGCTGAAAGCTTCCAGTTAAAGTTTTGAACTTTTTCGTTGAAATTGTTTGCTTCTGCAGTGTACCGCAAGTTCGTTTTACTCGTAAGCTATGCCCAACTTCTCTGCTTGAACGATGTCTCTGTTTACATCTTCTGGTGAAGCGATGTCGGTTTAAAAATAGGTCAAATCTTGAGTAATTGTTTCAAAACGATTTATCGAACCATGTTCAAGCAACTCAACAACTGCCTCGTCTCTTCTTGTACGGGTTTTGCAAAGAAATCAGGATGATTGATATTTTTATGTTCAATGTTTGCGAGAAGACAGTTGTTTTACACATATACCACGCTGCTCTATAGTTAAATATGGAAACTGCATTTCACTTTAGACGGAATCCAGTTGTTCCACCAGATGTCTGCGTGCCACTGTTATATCTCTCTTCTATGTCTTTATCAACTGCGATTTTTGCAAAGGAAATAAATCTTAGCTGTACAGAGAAACCTTTACTTAATAAATATAAGGATAGTCTTCTTCCAAATGTGTTATTTGGGCATGGTAAACTGATATATACCGAGCGTGGTTGTATTTGTTATAAGCAAAGCATCATACATGATTCGCTTTATTGATATTGATTGATTGAGATGTAAGTTCTATTTCATTCCCTAGAAGCACGAATAAAATAAAGAATAATTTCAAACATACCACAACATTAAAAGGTGTGGGCCTTACTATATTTCATTTAAATAAGTCAGGAGGATGACTTGTATAGATTTATTATACTGGTAAATTTGTGGGCAAGAAAGTAGATATTGGGGTGGGCTTAAAGCTACATGCCGTCCTGATTCATGGTAACAATATTTACACCTGGACCTAATCCTAATGCTTCCACAAGAAACTTACACTCGTGCCATTACTCGATCGACATTAAAAACATTTAATCAGCTGCTTGCAATGGGATGTTATCGATAGCTATTTCCCCGCTCAGGGTTGCTTTCCTTGCGATTTGGATGAATAGCCAATTGAAACACGTGTTACACGTAGAACACGTAATTAACATATGTTTCAATTGACTACTCAACCTAATCGTAAGCAACACAAGCGTTAATGAAAATCAGCCTTCACTCTCTCAAGCGAGATAGTGCCGTTCCGATCACTTGTCAGTAATTTAATATTTTCCTCGAGTGCAGTACAATTTTAAATATATCAGAATTTAAAATTACCTCAGACATATCAGTTATATTCTTTAGACTAAAAAACGGTATATATACATATAGATGTGTATACGTATTGCAGCGGTAAGATTTCACTACAACTGCCATTCTCTCAGGCCTAAAGAGTTTCGCCAGTATTTTCCATCATTTTTAAATTAGCTCAAATTGGATGAAGGATTTTAAAAAATAACAAGAAGTGTTGATCCTAGTAAAAGCTTTCATTTTAAAATGAAAAATCATCCAAATCAGATAATTTAGAGCCGCGATACAGGTGATTTTTATCAAACGTCATGCCGCTAGTTTTAAATGGCTTCCATCTTGAAAAACTACTCGTTTGACATGTCTAGATTGCATTTTCGTCATCCTTAGGGTGAGGAAATCCTGGTGTGCAAATATAATTTAGTACCAAAACGTCAAAAATTAGGACTTGGCCCATGGACTATTAGCTGCGTACGTGATGTCGCTCTTAAGAGAAATCCCAGAGTTCCCAGGGATTCCGAATCCACGACTTTTATTTCATGTTTCTAGACTCAGTCGGTTAACGAATTTAAACATTAGGAGATAAAGAAAATAGGAAAAAGGTTATTGTCTCCTTAGTAATTAGCTTATCATAGTGACTATAGTGGAATCAACGAGTCCTGAAGCTTGAGCTTTAACCAATCGTGTCGCAGGATCACGAGCATGTAGTTTCACGTGATCTGGTTCAGATAACTCCGTTAGTCGCAGCCGACAACCCCCCCCCCCCCCACCTTTCATTGGATGGCAGAAAGGCAGGAATGAGGTCAAGCTTCAGGACTCGTTGATTCCACTATAGTCACTATGATAAGCTAATTACTAAAGAGACAATAATCTTTTTCCTATTTTCTTTGTCTCATAATGTATAATTCGTTAACCGACTGAGTCTAGAACCATGAAATAAAAGTCGTGGATTCGGAACCCCTTACAAAGAGGAATGTAGGATTTCGGTAGAACCTCCAATATCACCATTCTCTTCACTTTTTCGAAATTCCTAATATATCTAACAAAAGTGAAACAGATATACAAATAAATTTTCGTAATAACAAATGCAAACCTAGTTAAACCTCATGAGGTTCTAATTATGTATGTCTATCTATCTTTCACTCCCATTGTTTAAACGAAGGATGGTTTTATTTTAAAGAACGTTCATAGTCTAAAGAAAATAGGATCGTTCAGCTCCAGTGCACAAGTCGTTTCCACTTTATAGCTTAAGTTAACATTTTTAATAAATTTGATTTTGTTTCTCTCTGTGTGTCTATGAAACGAAATTGAGTTGATCTGGTAGTAAAGTCATACCGAACAATTGTGGCTTCTAAGAACCGGGTCAGCAGCGTAAACAAACACATAGACAAAATAGGAATTGAACCAGTGAGCATACCAGAATCCTACCAGAAGTGAGCATACTATCACAGCGTCACCGCTTTTCCGTGAAACAAATAAATCACAGAGATGAAACATATATGTAGCTATGAATTTGAAAAAATAAAAACATAAAGTTTCTTCAATATTTTCCTGAGCACGTTCCTAATAAGATATCAGTTACATTTAATAGAATTGGGGCCACGGTGGCTCAGTTGGTAGAGCGCTCACCTCTGGTACTAGGGATCGGATCGATCGCTGCTCATGCCATGTGGGCTTTGTGGTGGACAAACATCGTGTGCGTAGGTTTTCTCGGGGTGTTCCCGTTTCCTCCCACTTTCTTCATTCCACCAATTCATCCCATCATCATCCATACGGACTGAGCCATAGTTGCTTAAAGGCCTTTAAAAAAAACTTCCTGCATTGACTGGAGTAAATGTTGGCTTGAATGGGTTAGTATTCTGTCGGACTGACTGTCGTCTCTCAAGTTTTAACCACAAATCACAATTCTCAGCAATTTCCGTAAGACTGTAAACAGTCGAAAGTATCCGAACCTAATCTATTTTCAGTTTTCCAGCCAGACATACAGTCACTGATTTTTCTAAATTCTCTCGTAAGTATAATGATTCAAGCACAAAATAAAGACTCGATCAATTTCTTTTGACAGAAACTATTTTTGGACAAAATCTCAACCATGAAAGTCAGTCGAAACAAAATCCTCAACATTCTGCCAGGAAACGAATGTTTTGTTAATATATAATCATCAGAAATGGAATGCTTCAACAAGCACTAAAGAAACAAGGTAACCAGTTCCTTAATTTACATTTGCCATCACAAAGCAGAAAAGTGGGTAGTGAATACTCTGTAACGCGAAGCTCTCGCCTGAATGAAACATTGTTCATTAACTCTAGAAAGAATTCTTGAGAAAGTGAATATTTCCATAATTTCTCTACTCAACATTCTGTGAACATATTTCCTTGGGGATAATGTGCCAGGATCCGTAGGCGATTCTGATATCCGGATCCGTGTTCCCAGTTCGAAGATCCGGATCCAAGTGTCCATCCCTAGTTTAAATCAACCTATTTTTTTTTCTTAACTATTGGTCAGCGTTTATTTTGACTGAGAAAGGGAGGAAGAAGAAAAGTTAGGTTTGTCTGTGTCCATGCCCAAGTTAATTACGTCGTGCTTGTCTCTACAATAAAATAGTATTCATTTACAAAGAAATTGTGAGAATGAGAGCAGTGGGAAAGAGATATATGAACAAGCTTTAATACGCAAAGTTATACATTCTACGATAATTTTAAAAGTGTAAAAAATACAGCATATAGCCAAGAAAACAACCTTTCTTGACTTTCGAAAGCGGCGATGAACTTGTGAGCTCCATAAGTCATAGAGTTAGTTAGTTTATTTTTGAAGTATGAGAGAATACCATAGATTCAACAAAATTTCCCGAGTTTGGGCCATTTTTCCCCCTTTCTTCCTCAATGTGGCAGAATTTCCGGGGAATTTTCCTCCACCCCAGGACAGTTCGGGAGTTAAATTTCTTGTACGAACCTAAGTTCTTTATCCCGTGAGAATTTCTTGATGGTGGCATTTTATCAAATTTACAAGGTAACCAAAAAAGTGTTTGCCGTTCTATACCAGTGATAAATAAAGAGCAATACAGTGAACGGTACGTAACTTTAGATTTCGAAGTAAGCTCAATCAGCATCCAACACCTTTTGCCAACGTTCTTGCAGCTGCACAATACCCTGGTGATGAAAGGTTTCGTCACCGCAGGTTTCCCTCATTGGCGAAGGATCTCCCACGGAGGTGGTTGTCGAGGGAATAAACAGGTAATCTGTTGGCACAAGGTCCGGTGAATATGGTACATGGCACAATGTCTCCCAGCCAAGTTGCTGAAGGGTCTCCCGGGTCCTCTTTGCCACATGTGGCTTGGCATTGTCGTCGAGGAACAGTACACCCGTGCGATTCACCAGAAGGCGACACCTTCTGCCGCAATGCACGGTGCGCCCGTTGCAACTGCTGTGAATAGAGGTCAGCAGTGATGGTCTGCCCAGGTGGAAGGAGCTCGTAATGCACCACTGGGCGACAAGTCCACCGTACAGAGAGCATAACCTTTCGTGGGTGCAGAGGTGGTCTTGAGGTGTGAGGGACAGGGTCACGTGGCGACAACTAATGTCTGGTATCTTGAGAGTGTCATAGAGGACCCACTTTTCGTCACCAGTGAGCAAGCGATCGAATATGGGTGTGTTCAGGTGCCGAGTGAACAAGGACAAACAGGCTGTCACTCGTTGTTCCTTGTTGGCTGCCGACAATGTGTGGGGGGTACCCACTTGCTTAACCTGTATGACTTCCCTATCCCATGCAGGTACAGTCTGACTGTTTCAGTGGAAACATAACCCTTTCTGCAATTTTATCACACGTTAGACCACTGTCGTCCTCGATGGCTGCTTTCAGGGCCTCGTCATCCAACATATGTGGTCGTCCAGTGCGAGGTTCATCAGCAAGGCTCAATCCCGAAAGGAATTTCTGGAACCATTGCCTGGCGGTGAGTTCGTTCACGACATTCTCACCAAATGCCTGGCATATGCGGCGACTTAATGCGGCAACTGACAGACCCACTTTAAAGTCATACAACAAACACACGCGAACAAGTTGCTTCGATACCTCCATTTATCTTTTACACTGGCCGAACTATGACTGCTGTGTGTGAGCACCGTGCCTGTATTAAATTACTGAAGGTCGATGGTCACAGTGTTCGATTTGTGCAATTTCCAGATAGGGGGAAGAATTAGTGATATATATATTATACGGCATTTTGGGAATGTCCACATCCCAGGTTAGAGGTATATGTCTGTAGAAAGTACCAGAGAATATTTTTGCCGAGAGGGGAATAATCCCAACCATCCCCCGCTACAAATCGAACTCTGGATGGTCAGACTAACTCCCGATCGCTTGGCAGGCACATGCGTCATTTCGTTTCCTCTCTGTGAACGCATGATTAATGGGACGTCAAAAACGGCAAAAACTTTGTTTGGTTACCTTGTAGTTTCTTTAACCCGCCACTATGCATGAGTCACCTTGATTGTGAAATGACCCGCTTTGGAATAATTTACAATAAGTTACTGTAGTATAAGTAGGGTTGCACATTTACAAAAGTTTATTCTCTGATTTTCGTGGGGCGGGGGGGGGGATTGGTAGACTATATTTTGGGTGGAAGTACGGGTATGGTGTACGTATTTTTCTATCAAACATAATTTAAAATTTTGTGATGAGTTATTAAAGATTCCAAATTTCGCAAATTTTTACGGACTTTGATGTAAGATTCCAAAACAAATTGGTATCTTAAGGATTGTTAGTAAATAGAGAAAATTGATATTATATTCCCTTACAATATTTCGGGAATCTTTCGCAGTTCTCTGAACCATGTACTGATAATATATATACAGGGTGTTGCAAAACAACAACAACAAACTTACCTCACGAGATTTCTCACATGAAAATAAGAAAAAAAGCATACACCATCAAGAGTGCATTAATGCTTTGTTCTGGCGCTATGGGCTAACGAAAACTCGGAAAAATGAACTCAACACCTTGATATTTCCAACACAATAAACAATACAACTGAGGTGGCATGATGTACTCAAAGATTTAAAACCTTCTCTATTCAGAAATGCATACCGGTATTCCAAACTGTGCAATGGATGCGCAAGGTATTTCAGCGTCCGTCGAAACCCTCAGAGATGAAATTTATTGAAAGTGAGGCAGGTCTGTCGTGATTATCTTTTTTAAATATTTTTTTAAACTTTATTTACGAACTCAGCATCCATCGAAATTCTTAGATATGAATTTCAATTGATCTCGTATTCAGTTCGCAGTGTGCGGGAATTTGAGTATCAATCTTTGTTGGTTTAAAAACATAAATATCGAGATATATGTCTTTAATCACATGTAAATTCGTATATATATATATATATAATATATATTCCTCTCCCAACCCGTCTGGTCAGCGTGGGAGCAGTAGACCAACTCCTCCCTTCGGGGAGAGGCCTCATCCACTAGTGGATTGAATATGGCTGTGATTTATTTATTATATAAATATATAATAAATTAAGAACAGTTGGAACTTCCGTCAGGGCACACGTTCTACTTCAAAGGAACAGAAACTGGAAAAGCGACAGGCGTTGGCTTTATAATTAATAAAGACCTGAAGTCACGAATCACAGAAATTGAAGGAATTTCAGATAGAATCGCACGGGTAGTAACAAAAATTAACAAGAGATACAGTATGGAAATTATACAAGTGTACGCTCCAACAACCTCACAACCGGAGGAGGAAGTCGAAGACCTATACGAGGAGATCCAGAAGATTTTGGATAGTAGCAAATCACATTACAAAATTGTAATGGGAGACTTCAATGCGAAAGTAGGAACCAAGCAGAGCAGTGACACGAAAGTGGGAAACTTTGGATTTGGCAAAAGAAACAAGAGAGGAGAGAAGTTAGTGGAATTCTCAGAAGCCAACAGACTGTTGATTTCCAATTATTCTCTATGTGCCTGAGGAAGAGAGAAATACCCTCAAGTTGGAACAATGCCGTTATCATTTTGTTGTACAAGAAAGGGGACAAAGAACGCTTCGAAAACTACAGACCAATTAGTTTACTGTCAGTCCTATACAAAATGTTCACCAAAGTTATTTTGAATCGTATTGAACGAGACTTGGATTTTAATCAGGGAAGGGAACAAGCCGGATTTCGTCGTGGATTTAGCACAATGGACCACATACAAACACTGAATGAAGTTATGGAAAGGACTAATGAATATGAACTTCCACTATGTTTGGGATTCATAGATTTTGAAAAGGCTTTCGATTCGGTCTCCTTGTCAGCAGTACTTAAATCACTTGAACATCAAGGCATCGAAAGTGCATACATCAAGTTACTGCGAAACATTTACTCGACTGCCACTTCTGTCATTAGGCTGCATCAAGACAGTGAAAAATTTAAAGTTGGAAAAGGGGTAAGGCAAGGAGATTCAATTTCTCC
>JAGDQP010003392.1:23854-47301 GCA_022664845.1 Lepisma saccharinum
ATTGAGTTTTCTTTCTTTAACAGCACTCCGAAACTCTGTCTTGGCGATGAGCGAAGCAGCGTAACATAGTAGAAGCGCCACATTTCGTTGATAAAAATCCTCCCCGAACTCAAATTTTCAGAATCGATGACTTACACTACTTTTATTTGTAGCACTCCATATATGTAAACTAATATTGTCTAGAAAAGGGAAATTCTTGTCAAGTAAGAAGAAACTGTTTGGTGAGGACATTGTACTGTCTACCGCTGTGGCTTGATACCGAGACCAACGTTGTGCGAGAATCTATGGGGGATCCGAACCCGAATTCTCTTAATAAGAAGACAGTTAGAGTTATTCGTGTGTTGAGATTGTGTGAACAGCAATAAAATCGTCGCGGATTTCAGGATTCTATTACTTACGACGAGACAAGTATAGTTATTTGCGTGTAATGGATTTGTGTGAAAACGAGAAGTTTGTCAGCGCTCGTTGAACCAGGAGCGAATCTAAGGAAATAAGATTTTAGTTTACGATTAACCTTGGCGGGTGTGAGGATAGAACCCAGTTCACCTTAATGATTGCTTTAATCAAGGGTTCCGATGGTTTATAAAAGACTTTTAAATCCGATGGTTTAATACTGAAATGAAGAGGATGTAACTGAGACACTTCACACTTTCTGTTGATCTGTATGCTTAGAAATGTTATATTTCGGATAAGCTTGTCAGATGTCGGAGGGATAATGTCCCTCAGCAAGCACTCCTTCGAGGATAAAAAAATATAGTAGACATGGCCAGGTACTGTGTCAGCATATGCCTAATGAAATTCGGAAAATCCTAATGATGGTAAAGAGGAGAGCTAAATCTTGGGTACCTGCCCAATACCGATCCGACACGTGCAACCACAAGCACTGTACAGCCTGGAGGCTGAGTTGCAGGAATTGGGTCGCTGGTTCTTTAGTGACCAAGCAGTCCTTGAGCAAACGAGAAATCTGTTACCTCGCCTGCAGCTCAGTAACCCAATTCCCACCCTCCGTGGTCCAGGCAGTAACGTCGTGGTCTTTGGATCGGCAATGGGTAGGCATGTGGTTTAGAACCTCTTTGCCGGTTATCCTGACTGAGGTTTCCCTTAGTTTCACGAGTCGAATGCCGGGATGACACTTTAAGTAAGGTGCCTTTCTCATCCTCTCCTCTACGTTATCCTGACCTGAGTCAAAGATGCCTAAAGGTCATACATGAATTCAATTCAGTAACTTTATTTTTTAACATTTTGAACCTGTTTCCACTCTGTATGTTCGAGTCTATAAAGAATATCTTGAAAATATTTATTCTTGGCGTGGGATTCGCGATTGTATACCTTTATCTATTGCGATGTTGAATAATTTTCCTGTTCATGTCAATCACGCTTTAAGAAGAACCGTAATCATATTTCAGTGATATGATAAAGCAGTTATTTTCTTTTATCTTGTTCTGTGGAATGTTACGAGTGCGATTTCTCTTGAAGGAAAGTGTAAGTGAAAGTTACAACGGTACAAGTTGCTGTTTATTTTTCTGTGAAAACTAGCCTCTTACAAGACCGTACTACCAAGAAAAGAAGAAGAAGAAATCTAATATTCTATGCAATCCAGTTCCGGGCACTGACACGTTTATTCGTTGGTCACGCCTCATGGCGAAAATAGTCAAGAGCATAGCCTTTGAAATATGTATATGAAACATTGACCTGACCATTAATTTCCCATGTGTAGTTCTTCCGTTAATTTCAATATGAAGATTGTCTGTCACATATGTAGATGAAGAAGAACTCGAGAGACGTGAACATTGGTTTATTTTCGGATATTTGATCTACATAAGAGAAATACATTAGTGCCCCGTCGAAAGTGGCAGGTGCTTACAAAATATGTTCGTCTTTCTCCATTCATCTTGGACCTAGTCTGTTCTTTTCATCAATGTGAAATTTTCTCTTTAACGTGGTCTTCCTCTTTTTCCCTTCTATTATATTTTCATTTTCACCTCTCTTTAAATAAAGAACCCCCAAAGACTTAACTTTTAATCACTTTTCCAGTTAATTTTTCAAGCATTGTATCGGACCAGTATTTAGACACTTTTTTGGGTACATTTTCATTTCTGGTAGCATAAGAAATAAATCGGCGGGTGTGAGGATAGAACCCAGTTCACCTTAATGATTGCTTTAATCAAGGGATCCGATGGTTTATAAAAGACTTTCAAATCCGAGGGTTTAAGACTGAAATGAAGAGGATGTAACTGAGACATTTCACACTTTCTGTTGATCTGTATGCTTAGAAATGTTATATTTAGGGTGGGTAAAAATGAAACTGGAATCTCTAAACTGATGAAATCGTCACTTTTCTCGTCATACACAAGGTTCGAAATGGATTGGAGCAAACCGGAACGGCGTTCTTGTTTGTTGGAACCTTCTTGTTCCGTCTCGTTACTGTAGTAATCATAGGACAAAAAGGCAACAACTATTTAAAACGAAGGTAAACCGTTCCGTTTCGTGGAAATTTTCGCTTCGAGCTCTGGTTATACATGAAAGAAGTTTGATGCAAAGTAGAGTGAGCCGGACATATTTTAAAGTGTTCAATTTCTGCGTTAATAATGTCTTAATCCATTCCACTCCCCTTGTGGGTTTTAGTAGCGATTAACGTCCTACGATAAAATTAGTTCGTGGACGATAACAGCACTATGCCTTACGTCCATCCCGATACGGGAAAGCTCTTTATCTTCATCACAGCTAAATTAATGTAATTTCTAAGGATAGGACCTAATCACAATTCAAACCACGATTGGGTTTGAATCCGAAACAGAGCGCGGTGGCGCCAAGCAGTGGTGCCTGATATGGTTCTAATGTTGCACAACAACCAGGTTATTCTTCAAAATATAAATAACCCTGTGAGCAACGTAATTTTATCCCTGTGTGTTCAATAAAACATTTTTCTTTACAAAGAGGAAAAAATAATTCGCAAGATGAACAAATGGTCTCGTTTGTTGCAACATTCATGCAAGACCCATTGTGACGTTTTGCCTTCGGATTTGAGGTAGTGTTCTCTCTGCTTCCTCCTATCTCAACTTATAAATACGGTTGTTGCAGCACTTTCGCAACGTCGCAGTCCATTGTTTTCAGTTTTTCTTCACCAAAGTGCTCTATTTATTACGAAATTCAGGAGAAGGGTTTACGGCGGCAGCAACGAGTTCCCCGCGTGCAGAACTTTGTGTCCAGAAATTACATCTTAGGAACTACAAGGGGTAGAGGGGTGCCTGAGGTAGTGTTGGAATTTGAAAAGGTATTGGCTACACTAGTTTAGAGCCTTCGGAACGGTCTTACCGAGCCGCCGTAGTTCAGTGGTAGAGCGTTGACGTAGCATTCGGGAGGTCGTGGGTTCGACCCCGGCGACCGACCATCCTGACTGAGGTTTTTCCAGGGGTTTTCCTGTCACACCAGGCAAATGCCGGGATAGCTCCTTCAACATAGGCCCTGTCCGGCACCTTCCCGAATTCTCCCCCTTCCCCTATTCTGGCCTGATTCTTAGATGAATGAACGATAAAATTCAATTGCGGAACGGTCTTGATTGGTGCAGTGGTTCAGTATTGAAAACCCATTTTTTAAAACTACTACTATTCAAAGGGCTTCCATTCCGTTATCCGCCAAACTTGGTATAAACATTATTCCACACAATAGAGAAATATTGTGTGTGCCCATGTCACCAAGCATTCTGTTTGCCAGTCTTGTCAAGCAAGTTTGTATAAGATTTATTTAAAAAAAAAAAATGCTTTCATTGCGTTAGACGAAGCAGCACCAAACTTGGCATACATATTATTTGACACTACTGTATATAAAAATATTGGGGAATGTTCTCCGTCGCCAAGAACCCCGTTATCAATGTTGTCAACCCGTGTCCAAAAAATATATTTCTTGAAGCACAAGGCGTAGAGACGTGGATGAGGTGTCGTTAGAAAGGTCTTGGATAGACTAACGTAGAGCCGCCAGAACAGACTTGATTTGTGTAATGGATCAGGGTTGCCAACCGATTGTTTTTTAAATTCAACTTGTCAAATTATTTCATTCCATTAGACCCATCTGTACCAAAATTGGCATAAACATTATGGAATACTTTAGATTTCACCGTCCCGCAGCACCCCAGTAGTCAGTGTTGCAAAGTTATTTTCAATATAATTCAATTTTTAAAAGTGCTTCCTTTACGTTACATGTAGCAGAGCTAAACTTGACACGCGGAAACATACTGCCAACCCATGTCTAGAAAATATTTCATGAACCACACGGTATAGAGACGTGGCTGAGGTGTCGTTGGAAATGTATTTGGCTAGACTTGCTCAGCGAAACCGGAAGTCTTGATTAGTGCAGTGGATCAGTGTTGCCAACCGATTGTTTTTAAATTCATTTTTTTAAATTACTCCCATTCTATTGGAACTGTCTGTACCAAATTTGGCATAAACATTATCGACACAATAAAAAGTACTGTGTTTTTCTCCCCTTAAGTGCCCCAGTTGTTAGTGTTGCTGACCTATCTTATAAAAATGAAGGTTTGTGCGCCTACAATACTATCAGGGGACCGGAACCTTCGCGATTATTAGTACAATCGCAGATCTAACTTGTTAGTTTCTTTGATAGCGTAACTAACAAAAACGAATCCCGCTTACTCCATATGTCCGTTACTCCGTCCGTGTTCAAAAGTAAATCTCAAGACCCAAAGTTGTAGAAGACTTGTTGAGGTATCGTTGGAAAGGTCTATCTTGATTGGTGCAGCGGGTCAGTGTTGCAACTGTTTTTTTAATTCTATTCCGTAAGAGACCTACTGCACCAAAATTAACATAAAATGGTATTCGACACAATAGAAAAAATATGTTGGTGTCCCCATCCTCAAGCACATCAGTTGTCAATGTTGCAACCCTATTTTCTATAAAATTAAAATATTCAAATTGTCTGCATTACATCAGACGTAGCCGCCCCAAACTTGGCATAAACATTATTTGGAAAATACTATCGATGTTCCCATCAATAAGCACCAGTTGTCAGTGTTGCCAGCATATTGTATGAAAATGAATGTCTGAAATGCTATCAAGGGACCCTCCGAGCCTTTGCGATTCTTCGTAGGATCGTAGCGCTCACTTTTTTCATGTACAGAGAAGTTGAAATAAAGATGGCTGAATGAATTTTATTTAAAGCCTTTAGGCATCTAAGGCTCAGGCCGGTATAGGGGAGGGGAAAGGGTTCGGAAAGGTGTCAGCCAGGACCTATGTTGACCTATGTTTGCCTGCTGTGACAGGAAAACCCCTGGAAAACCTCAGTCAGGATGGTCGCCTGGAAGTGTTCATCTATGTTCTGTGAGAATAGGAAAGAGTGATTGTTGTTGAATTTTATAATTTGAAACATTTTCAGTGAATTTAATTTAATTCAGTTATATCAGGGCATTGTTGTTATTGAATTATGTTTAACGAATTTAGCAATTTGTTATTCTTAAATTGTGTTTTAACGAATTTAGAAGCAGGATTGTTGTGTGTCTTGAAATATAACGAAACAAGCTGTGCTGGGAATGTTTTACTTTTCTATTTAGAAGATTGTGATGGAAATAACCTTTACGGTATAAAGACGAATTTACGGAGGCAAGATTTATTGGAGATATACAGATGAGATAATTTAACTAAAACATCATATATGCAGGTAGTATGTCTTTGTTATGTTATATGAAATAGTGATGATGATGGAAGTATCCATTCTTTGGATTTATGTAAAAACTACTTGAATGTAACCGACTTGTGACAATACATGGAAATACAGGTTCATATCAATTCTTGAATTCTTCATGCAAATTATGTTAGCCTTGGTGGAAATCAATGACTTTTACTCAAGCATAGATTTGGGCCACTTCAGACTATTAATACTATTAAATTAAGTAATTATTGTGTACTAACAACAAACATATCATAATTTATCAACAAACATGTTCTAAAAACAAAATCTTAGTTTCGTAGCGTTTCAGGCGACTTATAACTTTACGAGAAAGTTAAAACACCCATAGAATAAAATTTTCGTTTATCAGCTACTGGCATTACATCCTATTGTACACGCAACCAACTTCACAGACTATTTTTAATTACTTATGTGAACACTGTAAGCTACCAGGAAGCTTTCAAGACATTGCTTTCTTGCGGTATGATATTGCACTTCTTTGTACTACAATGCTCAACTTTCGACAGGCAATCCCTTCACAAAATGGAATTTTAGCAATTTCACTGCTATCCAAATTTGCGTGCGGGGGTCACAAACTAAAGGACCTCATTTTTCACCGCCCAATGTCTTTCTCAATAGACAAGACCTTTCTGTTTGATACTAGACTTGTTTCGGTTCTTTCTGCCGACATTGGTTTTTGGGGTTTTGGCCAGGTTCTGAGTGGTTCTGGACCGCACGCACCAAGGCCTCATCACACAGTTCCGCATCTATACGTGCATTCTGTCACCGAATGACATTTTAACTACTGGAATCACAACCAGTGCTTGAAATGAGACGGTATACGCCGGTATACTATACCGGTTCTTCTATTTATTTTTATACCGTTACTTCTTGACTAAAAAATATAATAGCGGTATGTATACTTAGATATAGAAAATACCAAACACAGGAATTATTACAAGATATATATATATATATATATTAAGAAAAAAGATCGAGCGGCAGTAGCTTAGTGGTTTAGCATTCGGGAGGTCGTGGGTTGAAACCCCAGTGGCCGACCATCCTGACAGGTTTTTCTAGAGTTTTTCCTCACTCATTTCAGACAGATGTCGGGATAGTACCTTCAGCTGAGGCCCTGGACCGACACCTTCCCGCATCATTTCCCTTACCTTATCCCGCCCTGAAGACCATAAATAAATTGAAACAGGACAGTAAGACTTTACGATTATTGGTTATTTCGTATAATTGTGTGCAATAATTACATGAAAATAAAAAGTAAACATGGCGTAAATAAAAATTATTATGAATTCACATTATATCTCTATTTTTTTTTCTTGCATTTCAACTACTGAAGTTTGTACCTATAATAAATTCACGCATTACTCATGACATCGTATCAAACCGGACGCGAGAAAAAATATATGCTAAAAGCCCATAAGTAACCTCACACTCACATTCGTATCAAATCTTAGCGGTCCGAACCAGAGTCTGTAATTTGAAGATCCCTGTTCTAGATCACAGACTCAGAAAAGTATAAACAAATGTTTATTCGCGTCATATGTAAAAAAGATGAAATTAGAAAGGACCGAGGAAAAAAAAAAAAGAGGATTTTTCGATAATTTTGTGTCGTTCTGTCAACATTGCATATTGAAAAGAATCGCTCAGTTGCGGACCACGACCCAACTTTTCGTCCGTTAGAACATCATTTCATTAAGTTGGCTCTGAAACTGTTGAACAAAATTATACCGGGTATTAGCTTTGTTGTGTCTTTTCTTTATATGTTATTGTTGGAAGCTGTTCAATTACTTACTGAGAATTATTTAATAAAGCAACGAACATATTTTATAATTCAAAATTAAAGAAAATAAAACTGACAGTGCAAATTGTTATTGTTAATTTTGCTTTGTAGTAATACTAGGACTGTCATGGTTATAATTTAAACAATGGTTTTACTTACATGATTTAGCCTTAACAGTACACAAAGCCGTTACTAAGAAATATATTTAATGTTCGGAATACCCCGTTCCGAACAGGAGGCGTTCTGAATGTCAGCGAGTGGATTCTTTGGTGCTCCAACCCCTGAGGTAGGTCACCAAAGGATCTACGAGGATTTCGCCGACAACTCAGGGCGTCTTCTCATCGGTGCAGCCGGCTGCACATAACTAGGTCGATGATCTTGCACTGAGGGTAATAACGGGAAGGGGATCATCGCCTTGGAAGAAAACCCTGCTGTAAGTTGCATATCACTTCTCTTGGTGCAAAGTAGACCTAGGGCGGTGAGGGCCTATTCCACAAACTCATTATGTGGACCATTCATCGAAAAGCTAATGGGATCTTTTTCAAACGCAAAAGCATTTATTAGCTTATGTTGTTGAATGGTCCATAGGAGAAGGCGTCCTTCTAGGCCCGCCAAAATCCCGTAGGATGCCTGTAAGAGTTACTGAAAGTAACGAGAATTCACCGTACTTCGAAACTGACTCACTCAAAAGCTTTCGATGTCCTTGTCGGATTTAATTGTCTAGATTCAGCCTAAATAGTGATGAACTGTAGTCGCCATTGTGTTTTTTCTGTGGCATTTTATTGTTATTGATTCCTTTAAAAAAAAAAAAATCTGAGAATTAGTTGGTTTTATTTATTAGTAGGAGGGAAAAAGATCGTTAAGAAGACCGACACGACGTTGGGAGGACAATATTAGAAGGGATCTTCGAGAAGTTTGTGATGAAAACTGGCTTGATCTTGCTCAGGATAGACCCGATGGCGATGAATTTGCGATTTTCCTAAGTCATAGAGTAAGTAAGTAAGTTGGTTTTATTTACGACCTCCAAAAGGAAAGGAAAGACCTAAAAACTTTTACATCCTTTTGAATTTGAATTTATTTGTGTAGCTCAGACGGTGATACGGTAGGGGAAAGGATGCGGGAAGGAGGGTCTAAGATAAATATACCATGAGGAAAACCCTGAAGAAATCAGGATAGTCAGTCGCTGATATCGAACCCAGGACCTCACGAACGATTTCTCTTCCTTAATACTGTCATGAAATGATATCAGTCTTCTTCCTCTTCGTGCTATATTCATCTTACATCTTAAAAAACCTAAAGCGGTATAGTTGACGTCAATACTTCCGAAATATACAGTCACATTTCGAGAACTGATCACAATTATCCCCTGCGAAGTGAATCTCAAGAACTACTGTGGCTTTGGTCTTTTCAAGAGAGCACTTTCCTCACGTCGTGTAATCACTCCGCAGGGACTATGGAAAGCATGTAAGGAGAAATGGCTGAAAATTCCTGTGCCTGTACTGCGTTGAAGCCTGTTACAATGGAATGTTACGGTGCAGGACCATTATCCGGAGTCAGGGCGGTCACATAGGGGCGAACAGGTGGTGGCGCCATGGATTTTTGTAAGGTAAGTTTGCATTCAAATTTCGTCACACATACGCGACTCAGCCTCTGTATTAATCACGTTCTGATGAAGAAAAGTTAAAGGAATTAGGGAATGAACTTGTAAGGATTAAGTGGGGGGAGGAACTGTCAGAACTGTGGAGGAAGAATGAAGAACAGTTGGAACTAGAGCCAGGACATACATTCTACTTCAAAGGAACAGAAAATCGGAAACCGAGAAGCGTTAGGTTCATAATGAATAAAAACCTGAAATCACAGAAATAGAAGAATTTCAGATAGAATCACACAAGTAATAATAAAAATAAACAAGATGAAGTCTGTAATTATAACACATAGGAGGAAGTTGAAGATTTATACGAGGAAATACAGAAGATTTTGGATAATAGTAAATTGCATTATATAACAGTACTGGACAACTTCAATGCAAACATAGGAACAAATAGGAGCAGCGGTCAAACTTTGTATGTGGCAAAAGAAACAAGAGGGAAGAAAGACTAGTGAAATTTTCAGAAGCCAACAGACTGTTCATATAATCCTCGAACTTGAATTTATATTATGGCTTTCAAACATCTTGGACTCAGGCCGACATTTAAGAAGTCTCAGAGAAAGTGGACATGGAGACTCCCAAATGGAGCTAAAAAAACAAAATAGGTTACGTTCTATCGAATAATAGGAATATCGTTCAAGATGTCTGTTCTGAACTGTTTCAAAATGTCGAGTGATCATAGGATGGTGAGATTTCAGTTGAAATTAACACAAGATTAGAGAAAAAGAAGCGTGTCAGAGGAAAATCGACAGGTATGGATTTAGAAATTGTTGTAAAAAACAGACAAAAATCGAGATAGAACTAAGGAACAGATTCAACGCCTTTTAAAACCGAGAACATCAAGAAGATATCAATCACAGAAATAAAGTACTGAGTAACTATATTTTTTTAAGAAATGTACCAAATAAAAACACATCTTGGTAACGGAACAGAGAGCTACTGCCCCTCAACTTCCATCACCATAACAAGAAATTGGAGGAGATGGCATTTAGTACATCAATCGCAGAAAGAAATCAGTTCAATCATTTATCATATTTCCAGTAAAAGGATGTTTTAGATCAAAAATTGTTGTTGATTATAGTTTGTAATTATTTTTATATCATGAAAGGCTCCCCGGAGGTATTTTTTAGCTTAATTTTGTTGGTGGAAGGAACCCCCCACAGACGTTTTGGGGGATTTGGCACCCGGCTTTCCACAACTAAATGCAGGCAGCGCAATTACAATTATTCTAAAGATTTTGGCAGAGTGTTGCGCTCTTCAAACGACACTGTTTAGTTACTATGGTTCAAAACTGTTCGCTATCCAAAACCAACGGTTGGAGTAATTCATCATTCCATAAAATTCACCGCCAACTTGTCCTCAAGCATCCAGCAGTGATCAACACACAAAGTTGCACTACAGTGCACTCCCACACGTCGAGCAAAATGATGCAAATTGTGTTGCATTGTGAAATCCTTCATCACCCACAATATTTCCCGGACCTCTCTCATGATCACCTCTTCCGCCATCTTGATCACTTCTTGGTCAAAAGATGTCGCTAATGACTGAGGTTCGGCATGGTGATAACAACTAGACTTCTTCCGTGAAATCCACTTTTGGCAAAGGCATGTGGATGCAGATGGAGACTACTTTGACTGATCAGATATTGTTGATTTCATCTACTTAGCATTTGTAAGTTACACGTATCTACGGGACACTTCAACTACACGAACCCAATAACTTGGTTAGAAGCACACTATTTTATTATTATTGTGCAAGCAGAGGAGTGAGATACGTACCCGAATTATTTTACTTCGGACCGTGCTTGGCAAATATTAGTTTGAATAATTACACAATTTTGATTGTTCACACATCTAATCTTGGGGGCTCCATAGTCTAGTGGTTAGAGCGTTAGACTCATGTCCGCGTGGTCCTGGGTTCAATTCCCGGCTGGAGTCCCACTTTTTGACGTCCACCCAGCGTCGTGAGGCAAACTGGAGAGTCACGTGAATAAAGACGTGACGGCTACTAGGTCTAGAAAGTCCCTAATACGCCTGTTCGTGGCCAGGTGGCGCGCAGTACTGACTACACTGCCGTCACTCAGGTAGACGCAGTTCCACTAACCGCGGACAGATGGCGTTGGAGCAGGCTCAGGACCTTTCGGTCTGTAACGCCCGTGGTTATTATTATTATATATATACATCTAATCTGACCTAATCTGATCGTATGCGTAGCCGACGTTTCAGGATTTATTTAATGTAATTTTCAATAAAGAAGAAACAGTTTTAAAATGGTAAAAGATTAGCAAGTGCCATAATTACTTACGATTTAATTAGGCTAGTCCAGCCTGAGTCAAAGTTGCCTAAAAGCCTTAAATAAAATTTAATTCAATTAGGCTAGTCATATACGCTTTTAAACTATCAGATCACTTAGTAAAAGGCCTTACAGTAGTCAGGGAAATAGGTATGTATGTGTGGGGAGAAGCGTGACTTCCCTAACATTTATTTTACCCCTTATAAAAAAATATTTTTGTCTGAAAATACAGGTAGAAGGCAAACTAATATGTCGTGACCCGTGCCCCCACCAATTTTTCTGTGCCTTTCTTTCTCCCTACAGTTTGTTCCGACAGCGACATGATTTCGACTGTCTTTACTATGTGCATGCCTCATTGAAACTTTCTTTTTCAGACTTGTTTACCAGAGAAAGATGAACCTCTTTATGATCCTAAGGTTCTTGAGCGATTGGATCTGACAAAATCTTCCGTGAGCTTTGAACCACAAATATCAATCAAGGAGCCCGGAGATGGTCTTGTTGTAAGGCCTTTATGTGCTGGTGATTATGAGAGAGGTAAGTGCTTTATTATACATATATGTATCTATCTCATATATACCGTAATGTATTCGAACTAATTTGAATTCGAATTAATTATTTTCTTGTCAACATTATTATTATTATTAGTAGTAGTAGTAGTAGTAGTAGTAGTAGTGGTGGTGCTTGAAGAAACAGTTGCAATATAATTGCAGCAGAGTGTCACTAGAGTACAATATATCTTATCTATGTACTATGTTGCTAAATTTGAACTATTAAACTCCTACGGAACATCCATGATTTGGGTGAGGATGTTTGAAATGATCCATTTATTAAGGACTAGCTGATTTCCTTGCCCGTTTGTGCGGGGTGAAGAAAATATGTTGGCAGTAGTCATTGGGCCATTCACCACTACTGGCTTACACATGGCGAGCTGCGCCCCCTTTATCTTAACCATACTATCCCGGGGGCTATAGCTTTACTACCTCCACTACTACTACTTATACTACAACAACAAATACAACAACTACTACTACTACTAATACTCGTGCCAAATACTACTATAATGCTTTAAAACATTAAATTTACATATTTTTATGTGCAACAATCCACATTTAAATTTAAAAATATATGAACTAACTTTAATAAATGTATCAAGTTTTTACAATTCTTTTCCTGTGGTCTTCAGTTCAAGAACTAATTATTTGGGTTTCAACATTACGTAGAATTGTATTGAAACAAAATCTAAAAAAAAAACATCTTTAAAGCAGGAAAATCTCGTCTAATGCCTTCCCAGGAGGCAACGTACCAAGAATAGAAGATACATTCCCTCGCTGAATTGCGATACTGAGGCGCTGGATTAGGAAGGTGGTCGAGCGAGCATCACCTGAAACGATCTGTATTCGCCGACCAACTTCTTTAATAAAATTAAGGCCTGCCGTGCCCCAAGTACCACTTGACTCAATTGCGATCGCAACAAAAATATACTGTGCAAGTAGATTGGAATATTTTCGATTTTTATCGGCCTCTCTACGAATAGCAGCACCACCCGCTTTCAAGGAAGAATAAGTAACATTTGAAATGGCGAATGTATCAGCGCAGGTGAAATCCCATAATAGAGGTCTTCCTCTTTTCCATGGAACTAGTGTCATTCCATCAGGTCTCTTACCGTCGGAGCGGCTACAGCCAGATGGTTCTCGTACCGATGGTACATTAGCAGAAACTAGAGCTCTGAGGACGACATCATTGACACTAGAATGACGCATGTGTCTACCAGCACTCCTGATACAGGAGAGACCGTGAAGGCCCCGTTGATCCACGAATGCTCCACAGGCCGGACAACGATGAGGTACACAGACGTCTGCTCCTAAACGTAAGGCAACAGCAACCCGGAAGCTTTCATTCGAAAGATGTAGGCCAAGAGGAGGAGAAGGCAAAGCTTGGAGCCAAGCACCGGACTCAGGTGAATACGCTGCTAGTAGCCTGGCTTTATCTTCAAGACAAGTAGCGGATTGTAGTAACTGTGATTGTGTACGTTTGATGATAGGATCGTCCCAAGAAGACTGAGAGCTATTGGCATCCAAAAGAGGAGAACTTGATCCACTTAACGTAGACCATTATGCTGAACAATCTTGAATAGAGGCGTCCGGGTCGAGGCAAAGGCCCAGTGGAAGGATCGACTCAACGAGACGACGAGAACCATGGAAAGACGCTAAAAAGGACGGAATCGCCAAATCCATGGCCCGACGAATGCCAAGTCCACCTGACCGAACGGGTAGGGTAGCCTGTAACCAAGCCTTGCCACTCAAAGAACAATTAAGGATCGATTCGAGGCCTGCCTGTAAAACACAATCGTAACTCTGTAATAACGACTCTTCCCGCCAAGAAGGAGAACAACGTAAAAAGTACATTAATCGGGGGATGGAAAAGGAAGCACGAAGTAGATAGAATGCTGAATGTGCTGAAATCGAAGATAAGCGGGAAAAGAAAAATTCAAGCTTAGAAATCTTCTCAATCAGTAGACTGCGTAGGGCCTCGGTAGAGATGGCGGAGCCAAGTAGATATGCTGAATCAGAAGTCATAAGTCGTATTCCAGGAGCCAAGTCCATGAATCTCGAATAAAGAGCATCGTTCTGGTCTTGCGGAACATTTAGAAAACTAACTTCACACTTCGAAAAATTCAGATGTAAGCCAATTTCTGAAGATGCATCCCGAATGTTAAGTAAGGTAGAAAGAACTAGGTCTGGATCGTCCGCGATAGTGCCATCATCTAAATACCATAAGTTTAATTCGGTTGTTATAGAATTGACAATAGATTGTAGTGTAATTGCAAAAAGAGCAGGACCGAGGGGATCACCCTGTTGGACTCCACGTTGAGATAAAATGATGTCATCGCCCAGAAAGAGATCACTAGGTTGAGAATAACACTGAAAAACATAATGATAAATCAACGGGAAATCTTTTTGAATCACCTTTAACATGGCATCGCGATTTAATTCGTTGAAGGCATTGCGAAAATCAAGCTTTACAACGGCTTTTGGACGAGGATGATGAGATGAAAAGTAAATACGAGCGGCATGAACAGCAGCCTCGGCACCGTAAGGAACACATACTCCTAATTGGTGAGGAGATAGAAAAGTATTAACGGAATCACGAATTCGAAAACATATAATTTTTGCTGTCAAACGACGCCACACATTACCGATCGCAATGGGGCGAATTCCTCCACACTTCTTTCTTAAGGCGATCAAGGTGGCGCCAAAGAAAATCGGACGAACATCCATAGGTACTTCCCCAGAAGAGATAATAGAAATAAAATCGCATAAAGAAGTAATGAGTTGATCTTTTAAGCCAACATCATTACACATCAGAAGATCTTTAACAATCGAAGGACGAAGACCATCCAATCCACCTGCGGATCCAGAAGGGAAAGAGTTTATAGCTTTTAAGAGTTCGGAGGCAGACACTCGAGACATTATGGAAGCAGAAGGAGGAGGATCCGGCAAAATGAAAGAATTAGATGGAGGTTTATTTATTACATACGAGATAACAGTAACCGCATCATAGAATTATCTGTAAAATCAACAAAGCCGTAAGACAAAAACAAAAATAAAAACAAACACAAACAACAATAAGGGAAACAGCATTTAAAGAAGAGAACTCTCCTCCAATTCCTTTCCCGGAGGCAGCGTTCCAAGAACTGAAGAAACATTTCCACGCTGAACGGCGATACTAATACGCAGCAACACGAAAGCAGTGGAGCGAGCATTGCCGGAAACAAGCCCAATGCGTCGTCCAACTTCCTTGATGAAATTGAAGCCCTCGGTGCTCGAAGTACCGCTTGATTCGATTGCAATGAAGATGAATTTATCTAACAGGGTACTGTATTTTCTATTTTTTTCGACCTCTCGACGGGAAGCAGCACCACCAGCTCGCAAAGATGAATGAGGAAGATTCGAGAGGACAAACGTATCAACACAAGTAAAACCCCACAATAAAGATCTTCCTCTTTTCCAAGGCACTAGGGTCATACCGTCAGGTCTCTTACCATCGGAACAACTACATCCAGATGGTTCACGCACTGAAGGTACTTCAGCTGAAACAGGCGCACAAAGAATTACATCATTTACATGTAATGTGACGCATGTGTCTACCAGCACTACGAACACAAGAGGGACCGTGAAGGTCTCGTTGATCTACGAACGCCCCACAAGCTGGACAATTGTGAGGTACACAGACATCATCTCCTAATCGTAAAGCAACAGCAATACGAAAACTTTCATTGGATAAGTGGAGGCCCAGAGGAGGAGAAGGTAGGACCTGAAGCCAACATTCATTTTTATTGAAAGGTAGAATAATGTAATAAGGAGGCGCTTTAGACTGGTGTGGCTCGATGGGAACTTCCTAACCTCGGCGATGGCCTCGGTTCGAAACCACAAATGAATGACGAATGGTAGTTTGAATTAAGAACGGGGCAACTTTGTAAGATTCTTGTGTTGAGCGAATTAACAAAACTAAGGAAAAGTGACTGATTTTTTCTAACATATGCTGCTTCCTGGTGAGAGAAAGAGAAACTTGTTGCAAATCTCTTATTTTCATGAAACGAACACAAAGAAACAACTGTTCATTATAGCAGGGATGTCCTGCTCCAAGAAAAACAATAAATGTAAAGAAAGAACAGATTAACTAATTTATAAATTGAGAAAAAGCATTGCTGATTTTTATGTTGTTTTTTTTATTTCATTTGAAAAGGTTATTGTGTTTATATTATTATTATTAGTTGTTATTGTGGTGAGGAGGTGAAAAAGTAGATAGTTTTAGAACACACAACAGTTCCTTACAATGTTAGAAAGCAGGAAATCTATTAACATTCCACTATGGGAAAATCCTAGTAACTGTAAAGCTATACATTGATAGAAACTCGTTGCTATACATTGATATTTATGATCAAGATGTAAAGATATAGCATCTACATAATGTATCAAGTAAATACACTGATGTAGGGTGTTTGATAATGTATTAAATTTATAAAAAGAAATGTAATTTCTCTGTGTCTTTAATTTTTCCGATTGTTGTGTTCAGCAAGACTTCTCAAAACTTTGGTAGGTGATCCGGCGTTTTTGTAATATCCTGCTTCCTGATGAGAATAAGCGGAACTCTGAATTTGGCTTCGTCATTTTATAAACTTAGAACAATTTGTTTATTTCCATGCAATAATCAGAAGAAACATCTTTAAATTAGTTAATTATAACAGAGCTGTCCTATTTGAAGAAAAATAATTAAAACAGAAGAACAAATTAACTAATTTAATTCTTTTTTTATTTATTTTAAATTAAAAGAAAAGAAATACTTATTATTGTTTTCTTTAAGTATATCCATTGTTATTAATAGTAGTAGCAGGAGGAGAGGAAAATGTAGAAAAGTTTGAACACACAACTGCTACTTACAATCTTAAAAAGCAGAACATTTATGTTATTATGATGACACTATGAGAAGTCCCAGTCTTGTACTTTCTATGAGGAGGTCAGCATTCTCAACCTCACTCACCATCTATCCTTTTCATTTTCCCTACCGTTTTGACAATGCAAGCGCGCCGACTCGCGAAATATGTCCTGAGTTTACTTATTTGTTTGAGTTTAATATGCAAGAGAATGAGCTGCACCAACAGGTAAGAAGAAGTCCTAGTAGTTTATAAAAGGCTATTTTATTAACATCCAATAGGCTATTGAGTCATTGTATTCTGTTAGTGATAACTAATACTTTCTTTTTCAGGTTTCATTCAGTTGTTGTCACAGTTGACGAAAGTGGGAGAGATCTCTGAAGAGATGTTCCTTAGTAAGATACTTAATTTTTTTACTTAATACTATTCAGATAGAAAAGTACAATATTACATCTATTAACAGGGTAAGCCTTCTTTGGCTCTCAAGTACTAATAGTTGAGTTGTCTTTGAATTTTATTTATGACCTTTAGGCATCTAAGGCTAGAGCTGGGATAGAGGAGGGGAAAGGATTCGGGAAGATGTCGACCAGGGTGATCGACACACACATGATCAGTGTGTTTAAAACATTCGTTCTGACCTTCCCGCGATTAAAAATATTATTTCCTTTACGTGTGTTGATAAAATTAAATTAATTGTATGGGCGGTAGCAGCACTATGGCTTACGCCCGTTTTAAGTGACGGAATCTAGAATAATATTCTTATAATTTATTCTGTACTGTTAGTTTTCTCGTGGAAAACCGTGCACAGAAGTAATATAATTTATTGCTCCTCTCTGTTCAAGTGTTTCAAATGAGTAATTTTGATGCTAAGATTGTGTAGGAATGAAACTTTAGATTCTCTAGTTAAAGGAACAGCTAACTTATAATCAAACACTATATAGATCTTTCACAAAATTAGTTTTCTCAAAGTTCACATCGTGAATTGAATATGCAAAGTTATGAATATTTTAATGATTTCTAGATGACATTAATTTGCGTTTATCTCGAATTTGTTGGCATGTATTAAATACACTTTGAGTAAAATATATATATATATATATATATATATATATATATATATAAAATTCACTTATTTTATTACATTTAATATTCTGGATTATTGTTTTTATCATTATTTAAACTAGGAAGATATGAGGTATTAGAGATACTTATTGTAAAGGAAGGTTTCTAATTAAGGAAATTAAATAAAATAAAAAAAATATTCGCTAAATAAAGACTTGCTTGAAAACTTAGAACCAAATCATTAACATATTTCTTTATATGTGTATGTGTCAATATTGTAATATCGCGTAAAGCATAGACATTTTATGAACTATGATTTGCACGCGCTGTCTACATTTTTTAATGCAAAGCAGCAGTTGTAGTTCAGACTGGAGATATATTTACATTCCTGATCGTCTTAAAGTCTTGTACATAAGTAGACATAGTAAAATAATAATGTAGGAAGTGAAATGGATGATAAAAATAAAAATCGTAAGTGTAATTTTCAAATATTTGTCATTGTTTCTCAAGTATTGATTGTGTAAATCATGCTTATTCCACTTGTGAGATTACGTAGAAGAGTTTCAAAACAAGGTACCACTTTGACGTGTTTGTAAATACCTGTGCTTTCCTTTCTCTGAGTTCAAGATTTCATTTGTGTTTGTCTTGTTTCAACAGATCGTTTTAAAGCCATGAAATCTTGCCCTGGTACGTACTACGTCACTGTTATAGAAGATACAGATAAGAAGAGAATTGCGGGTGCTGCCTCTCTTGTTGTGGAGCAGAAGTTTATACATGGTTGTGCCGTGGTAAGTACCTTCAATAACTTTTCACATCAAACAAATCTGTTGTTAGTATCACTGATAAAAGTTGTCCTTTTTTGGCGTTGTGCGCTGACACACTTTTACGATGTCCAAATTGGAGGAAAGAATATGATTTTCTGCTTTTTTCCAAAAATGAATTTCTTATTAATCCATTCCTTACCACTCTTGTATTTTAAGGACATCACTTTTTATTTCATCAACGAGACTAGAGTGATATTGCTCATTCCTTTTGAGATATGCTAGTAACATAATTATAGCGTTCAAACGTAATGTTTACCTGAACAATACCTCAGAAAACTTCCTTGAAGTAGATCGTATGTTTTCACAAAAAGTAAAGTTAACATGCTGTACCAGCCGGTCTCCAATCACGGTGATGTGTGGGAAACCAGATTGGTATCACCGCGGCAACGTACTTTCCAGACCACATCACTAGTAGGAGGAGGAGTCACGTCGGTAGTTAAAGCAAGAGGATAATAAGTTCCGTAGTATTGTCATCGGAGTCTTTCTTTTTTAACAAGCAAAATACGGAGAATATAGCTAACAAGAAAACCGCCAATGAGCTTATATCGAAAGCTACCCGGAAATTTCCGTAATAGAATCTACCTCTTCTATCGTATATATATATATATATATATATATATACAGGGTCTCTCCCAACCCGTCTGGTCAGCATGGGAGCAGGAGACCAACTCCTCCCTTCGGGGAGAGGTCTCATCCATTAGTGGATTGAATATGGCTGTGATTTATTATTATATACAAGGTGTTTCAGGACCTCTGGTACAAACTTCGGGAGATAAATCTTCATATCAAAACAAGGAAAAATGTCCATATGAACACGCGCCCTATCATGCGTAGTTTCGGCGCTAGAAGGCCCCAAAGGCGTCCAAAACTGTATTTCAAGGCGATTTATTTCGAATACTGATTGAAGTGCACAGCGAATGTGGGTCGAACAGAGCAAGTAGAGGAAGACTTCCTATCAGAGAACAACACCACGTTGATTCCAAGGTGATACCTCAAACAGATGCAAGATGGGGAAGAAATAAAGAATGTTTTGCGTGGTTGCATAATTTCACTCGGGAATCCCTCGCACATTTTCCCATCACTTCTGACATGTGCATTTTTTGAACGAGCAAGTCTGACGAAACGATAGACCGAAAGCTCTACAGCTATTAGTTTTCGAAATAAATCGCCTTGAAATTCAGTTTTGGACGTTTTTGGGGCCCTCTAGTGCCGAAACTACGCATGATAGCGCGCGTGTTGATATGAACTTTTTTTCTTGTTTTGATATCAGGATTCACCTCCCGAAGTTTGTACCAGAGGTCCTGAAACCCCCTGTATAATATATAAGGTAACATTAAAGGTAAATGAATTGGAGCTAGGATTATACTAACAATCGCAAAGGTCCCTTGATAGCCCTTTGGTCATGAAAACAGTATTTCTTATAAAATATCTGGCAACACTAACAACTGCAGTGGTTAGGTTCGAGAAAACCAAAAGCACTTGTGTCGAATAATGTTTATGCTCAGTTCGGCGCAGCTAGATCTAACTGAATGGAAGCAATTGAAACAATTGATTTTTTTAGATAATAGGCTGGCAACACTGAACCACTGCACCAATCAGAACGGTTCCAGGAGCTCTGAGTTAGTTTAGTCAAGACCTTTCCAACGACACCTCTCTACGTCTTGAAGCTTGAGATTTAGTTTCTGGACACGGGCGGACACCATGAGCGGGAATAGAAGGTCCGTTTTGCTATAGCTTTGCTATCTATCAACGGACATAAAAGGAAGAAATAGACGAAATCTCACACATACAGAATTATGATATTTCAAACATAGTTCGTTGCCAAGTAGAAAGGGATAAACGACAAGCATGTAAACACTCACTTAACAAAAGACGATCTGATGGGATTAAGATTAGCTTTTTTTCTGTCATTGTCAGCAAGTGGAGCCTTTCTTAGGGAGTATTCAGTCCAGTGCTCAACTGGGTTCTTTCTTGTATGTCACTTCCTTGTTACAACCTCTTTGAGAAGATTTGTGAAACCCGAAGCACTGGTTGGGGCTCCTCTGCGCAACATGGACTTCGCTTAAGAAGATAATTGTTTCCTGCGATTGAGATAGACCTTGGTTATGGTACAAGAAATGCTCTGAAGGAAGTAGGGAAGAGATCCAATCAAGTCTTCCATTTCAGAGAAGGGGGTCGCATATGCCTGAATAAATTTGTGTCCAAGCCGATGCGTCTTACGTTTAACTTAACCGAAGCTATTTCATGCGTTCGTTTTGCTATTGCGTGTTGAAGTAAAATTGCGAATCAACATCTGGCGAACTATCTAGGAATATAAAGAAAAGAACTGGTTATCTGGAACAGCAGCCAACACAGGGGACAGGCAGTACGAACATTTATGTGGAGTTCGCGCTGTACGAGATAGGCTGCAGAGGTACAAAAGGAAGTGAATTGAGGCTGGATAATTTCTAGTTTCAGTTCTTAGAAGATTTTAATGAGTATATGAAAGTGATACTTTGTCATCTTTCTTGAAGATGGTTCCTATAATTTTACATAGGAATTCAGAACTGGAGAGGGGTTTCTCCGTAAATGTATTCAAGAGAGCCAACACGAAGCACGTAATGTCCATTCAAGACAGAAGGAGGCACGAGACAGAGATCGGAAGAAGAGAAAAATCGTGTTCTTCTAGAAAATAAGTGAGAAGCAAAGGCAATCAAGGAACTCGAAACTAAAATGTTAATAGGAATGGCAAATAGAGAGACTGCACTACTAGGTGAACAGCTGAAATTATTAACAAAGTGATGATAGGTTTGTTTATTTTCTATTGCGGGAAAAGAAATATCCTAGGAGTGACCGTATGAAACTTGATGAATAGTTATCTTAAGACTTCTGTGGAAAGTAAGATTTGGCTTATTTGTCTGTTATTTTCTCTTAAATAAGTGTGTCGACTCCAATCTGGAAAAATGTGATTTTCTTCTGCAAACCTGGAAAAGTCGGGATTTTTTTTACTACTCCTCGCTGGTCACCCTATATATTTTCATAAATTAGATGAGAGGGTGTATGTCATAAATTGTAACTTTACAGAAGAGCAGATCTCCTCGGTACCGCTTGAGTGAAAGCATAAGCTGTGCCCTAGCCAGAATTTATTGATCGCTGCAATGGTAGGATATTGAAATACACCTTCTCCCTTGCTCCCCTTTTGTCACATCGACGACTACATGTTACACAGTGTTGCAGCACGTTTAAGTGAACACGTCAGTTGTTTTTTTTCCACATCACAGAACAATAAGAAACTACTTCTGGCAGTTGCCAATCTTCGCGCTAGATTCGAATACGTAAGTAGAGATTGAGTTGAGTATAGAGCAAAAAGGGAACATCGGCCTGAGCCAAAAGTTGCCTAAAGACCTTAAAATAAAATTAAAAAAAAAAGATAACACATTTTTCTGGTCATTTTCTGTATCTTGCAAGCAGACGAATAATAAATTCTAACTGACCATTGGCTGTAACATCTTATAAGTGGTAATAGGAAGTAAAGGGCGGAAAGGGGAGTAAATTTCGGTAAAACTGAGGTGGGAGAAATTATCTTCGAATGCGCCTAATGGCAAAACAAGACGTTAGTAACCAAGAACGCAACATCCGTTTTGCAAAAGTGAATAGGCAGGTAGAGGACTTAGTCACCATCCTGCAAACGTTTCAGTTCTGATGGCCGTGAGAGAATTGGAACTTAACTGCCTCCTAATGTGCTGATCTGAATACCGCTTCTTTGTGTACTCGACCTCCGGGAGTAAGTGCCTAGAATTCTGAAATGAAGATTTTGGTCATACATTTGTATTTACTTTATCTTACATTTCATTAGCAGAAAATTATCTTACTTGCTTTTGTTTTTCACTTTTCAGAGAGGGCGCCTTGAAGATGTTGTAGTGAATGACGAATATCGAGGCAAGCAGCTCGGCAAACTGTAAGTTCCTCAGCATTTGAATTTCTCTCCACAAAATACGAAAGGAACTTAATGAGGAAGAGTATTTACTGTAGACCCCGTGGACTTGCTAAAGTTATTTTTCTAATGTTGCACATCTGACACTTTGCTGGAATATCACGTAGCATAATCATAGCAATTAAAATACTTGATATACAAGGAAAGGAAAGGAAAATATGCACGGAAAAGTAGCAAATGTATATTTTTTCTAATTTATCCTTCTGTACGGGAAGTACTTCAATTTCTATGAATATGCTGCGTGATGTCATAGTGAAACGTCGGATGTGCAACATAAATAATAGTAATAATAATAGCAAGTCTAAGGATCTTCATAACACACTGATGTTTAATAAGTAGTCTTCGACGCTCAGTGTCCATATATAGGTAGAAAGAGTTAATGTATAACCATGATTAAGCAAATGTTTGATAAAATATTATTACCTTCCGATGTTTTTCCAATATACTGCGAATACGTGTGATATTTGGATAATAGTAAATATTACTAGAAGCCTAATGATGCAATGATTACTTTATTTCATGTGAAATCTTGAGAAAGATTTACACACTAATTAAGTTTTCGTTAAAACGTTTTCTTTTCTTTCAATTGCACAGTGGTCCAGACAGCCTGAAAACTTGGAAATAGATAGACTTATCACGCTTCCTTATTTCTGGCTGCGCTAAAACTAATGGATTTTTGTTCAGAGCACGTGATTTTGAAGCCATCCGCTAGGTAGCTCTGCCATAGACCTCATAGT
>JAGDQP010003392.1:47701-93925 GCA_022664845.1 Lepisma saccharinum
CCGGTAATTTTGACGTCAAAGATGTACCACGCACTGGAAGGCCAAGTGTCGAAAATGTCGATAAAATCATGGACATTGTCGCGTCCGACCGTCATGTAAGCACTGTTTCGATTGCCCAAGAGCTAAACATTCCACAAAAAACCGTGTGGAACCATTTGCATAAGGCTGGATACACAAAGAAGCTTGATGTATGGGTGCCACACGAGTTAACGCAAAAAAACCTCATGGACCGAATTTCCATCTGCGAATCGCTGCTGAATCGCAACAAAAGCGACCCATTTCTGAAGCGGTTGGTGACTGGTGATGAAAAGTGGATCACTTACGACAACGTCACGCGAAAACAGTCGTGGTCGAAGCGCGGTGCGCCGGAGCAAACGGTGCCCAAGCCAGGATTGATGGCCAGGAAGGTTTTGCTGTGTGTTTGGTGGGATTGGCAGGGAATTATCTACTATGAGCTGCTCCCCTACTGCCAAACCCTTAACTCGGAACTATACTGTCTGAAGGACCGTCTGAAGGCAGCAATCGCCCAGAAGCGGCCAGCTTTGGCCAATACGAGAGGCATTGTGTTCCACCAGGACAACGCCAGGCCACACACATCGATAGTGACTCGCCAGAAGCTCCGGGAGCTTGCTTTGGAGGTTCTTATGCATCCACCTTATAGTCCGGACCTGGCACCGAGTGATTACCATCTGTTCCTGTCCATGGCGAACACGTTTGCTGGTGAAAAATTCGCGTCAAGAGAGGCTTGTGAACATCGACTGTCTCAATTTTTTGCCAATAGGGACAAGGGCTTCTATGAGAGAGGCATCATGATATTACCTTCCAAATGGCAACACGTTATCGAACAAAACGGCGAATATGTGACCTAAATCGGATCATTCTAACTATGGTAAGTCAAGCCTTCAATGTCATGCAAAAATAATGGATTACTTTTTACTACACCAGATATTTTTTTCTAATTGCAACTTTTCTTTTATTTAATGTCTTAGGCGGAAAACTTATCAGCCGCTTCTTGTAGATTTTAAATGAAGGAGGTAAAATCTTCTAAACTGAAAATGCGTTACGTGTTCTCGTAGAGTTATAAAGCGAATTCCACGTTATTCCGTCAAGTATCCTTCTTCATAGATAAGTTCAATAGTCTAATTTTTAGGAAGTACAAGCAATTCTTGCTCATATTTGCTCCGTCTTAAAGCATGCCTTTGTAAAGGATCAGTTGTGCACTTGTTTTAGTTCTAGGTAAGGAATTGTTAATAATCGTAAAATATTTCCTTTAGAAATGTGGAATTCAAATGTAGCACAAGAACTCTTTATTTTAAGTTCTGCAAAAAGCGAAAGGAAGCAAAGAGAATAAAAAAAAACAGCATCTACCACACCAGAACAAGGCCATCATCTGCAGCATCTGCGGGGAAATTTAAACAAATTGCTCTATTCTATTATTAGCTTTTCGGCAAACGCTTACGTGCAACAGAAGCAATGAACGCTTTCTGAAGAACAATAATAAGTGGTTGGGTGTCCAAACCGTGTTTAATACTTATCTGATAGATCACTGCCTAAAGATAAAAGCTGCTATCGCTCCGTATTCTGATATGGAAGAGACGGCTTTTTGATAAATTCAAGTTTTTCACTTCTAGTATTATTGCAGTATATTTTTCTTCTGATTTCTCGTGATATGAACTTAAATACCTAGAATTCATGGGACGTTTTTTATGCCACCTTAAAGCCAGTCGAGCAGTTCACACACAAGAGGCTGAAACGGCACCCAATTTGTTCACAGTGGTATCTTCTGTATTTTTTTTTCTTTTAACTCTAACTTTAATGACCAGTATAATGTAGTATTCTCTTCACTTTTTCTTATCCCACCTACTTTGTTGCCAATAAACATCGTCACTCAAGGAAACTAAGGGAAACAAGGGTTTTGGTCAGGTTTTCAGGGTCTCTGGACCACTGTGCATTGCTGCATATTTGACTAAGCTTTTGAAACACGGCTTTTTTTTTTTTTCATTCATTCATTTGCTTCGTATGTTCTTGTGAGGTTTAGCTAGTATTTCTATAGTACATTAAGAGTATTGTATTTTAAAACATCATAAAATGCATCTCATATTATTTTATGTGAAGTTTTTTCTTAGAACTGTCTCTTTTAATCGGTTCCGCTAAAGAAACATACATTTTTATTTAATGAATTAATGCATATAGTAAAGTACGCTGACCAGCATTCCTTGCCTCTTAATTTCAAAGCTAACATTAATAGTAAAATTATTAGCTGTAGTATGATTTTATAATCCAGAATAAAATACTATGTTGTGATTTTGCCTAAAATTACTTTTTCAGTAGCCAGAAAATATTCAGTTTAACAAAACATGGCGGACATGAAAGTTTTGTCTGTCATATTCATGTATTCCTCAACTGAAATAACACTTCTGATTGGAAGTGTTATGTAAATCCATTCCTATCGTAAAGATTTAAAAAAAAATAATAAAATAAATAAATTAATTAATTAAAAAATATAAACATACATTTAGCAAGTTCACTTAGAACATTATATTGTAAGATATTTGTTTAACATTACAGGTGTAGCGTCGTTCGCCCTTGATATTGGGATCTTCTAGGTTTGAACTCTTGTGGAAATTGTCGAATATTACAATCACTGGAACCCACTGCTATACCTGCAAAATGGCCATAACTGAAAAAAATGTTTTTAAAAGTACTTACTTGTAAGCGTGATCACAAATTCTTAAGAATAATAATACACTACAGTTTTTTAAAAAAATATAACTGTTAAAGTCTTTAGGCAGCTTTGGCTCAGGCCTCAATACACTGCAAATCTCAAAACTCTGTGCTCACGCCAACAGGTACTTTTTAAAAACTTCAGTCCTGCGCTGTCATGGTACTTTGTAAAATAACGTATTTAACTCAAGTATTCTAACCTCCATGTCTCTAGTATAGAGGTATTAAACTATACGGGTCATTCTCCAGAAATGGGGCATTTTGTGAGACTGTATTGTTTCTTACAACCGGTCCAGTTTCCATCCACTTTCATATTTTAATAATATTTATGTTATTTAGTCTCAAATATGCTTAATATCAACTCCATGAAATGTAACTCACCTTCATTTTCATGTTTGAGACATGTTTTCAATATTTGTTTTTAGTTTTCTAGTTAATTTTCAACAATTATCCTTCATGAATCGTAATTAAATCCAAAATAAAACATATTAGTATGAGAATTACATTTAGTGAAACACATGAAACCCGCTTTCTTATCAGCTTCATGGATTGACAAAAAAGTTGTAATAAAAGTGTGAATCTGGCAACACTGCACACCATTTTGGCATGTGCTAGACAGGTAAGGTGACCAACCGTCCCACTTTAGGCAGGACAGTCCCATTTTATAGCAGTCTGTCCCGCTGTCCCCCGAAAAAGCTGGGGGACTCGAAAATGTTCCGCTTTTTTAAAAAATAAGAGTGGAGTTGATGTAGTCTCCACTCCACTGAGTGAGGCTAATTCGTTACTAAGTTTTGTCTTTGTGCAACGTTTCGTCACGAGGAATATAGTTTTGAATACGATACGTGCCATGGTAATAGCAATGCTAAATGAAAGTGCTCTTATTACTTTAATCTTGAATCAAAATAACTTTTCATTCGAAAAACAGTTTAAGATTGTGACGTTCGGTGTGATAAGCGTAGAACTGACTTTAGTGTCGCTCATGGTGGACCAAGTAACATTGAAAAACTTATCGAATCAAAGAAGCACATATCTGCAGATCATAATACATCTTCCAGCAAAACACTGACACTTTATATATATAAACAGGGTTCCCACTCACCTGAAATAGTCAGGAAATCCAGCTTAGCACTAAAACGTCCTGGAAAAGTCAGGGAATTTCACTAAAATGTCTGAAATCCTGGAAGTGTTAGGGAATTTGATAGCTTATTGTTTGAAGTTCATTTAGCTACAGCAGGCATTTAATGTTAGATCGTTTTTGAAATTACTTGGAGGCTAATGTGCCAACCATTAAGCAATTTGAGAAAAGAACACAGTGAAATATTTTGATTTATCTCTATTTTCCCATGGAATTGATATATATATATATATATATATATATATATATATACACAAAATGGGTTACCTGGAAATTTCTGAGTAGTGACCTGGAAAAGTCAGGGAATTTGATCTTGGCAAAGGAGTGGGAACCCTCATAAAGTAGCCCACCAACTAAAAGAACGCAGTTACAGTACGAGAACTAAGACTTCTGCCGAGGCCTGTTTAACGGTTCGGACTTAACCGAAAGCTGTGGGTCCTGTACGTAGAATCTCACCAATTCATTTAGGAATGTAATAACAATTCGCTCATTCAGTAAAAGACTTCTACAATTTTGTGCAAATCGAATATAAACAACTATGGAGTCAGTGGCGCATCCAGAGAGGAGCACTCACTGGTGGCACCCCCTTTTAAAGGAATATATTTTACTTTTTATAGTTCAGCAATTTAACCAAGAGAAAGCTTCGATTTGTTTGCGGAGAAATGTAATGTGTATAGAAATATCAATTTTGAGGATACCGGATTCATATTTCACGATCAAACTTGGCAATATGAGGAAATATGATAAATTTATACTTAAAAAATTCTTTTAGCAGAAGTGTAATTTATAAATGAAATGTAAAAAGTATAATTTATTTCTTCGAATTATACAGTTTACTGTTTTAGTTAATTTTAGTGTTTTAGCACACGGTAAATAATTCATTGTCCTTATATAATGATAAGTGCATACCAACAGTTATGAGCAGGGTTAGGATTTTTATAACCTAAAAACTTCTGTAATATGCATGCATGCATTTATGCCCTTAAAATTAGCAAAATATGACCTTAAAAACTGAAAATATGACCAATAGGATATATATATATATATAAACATTTTAAATGGCTGACATTTAAAAAAAAATATATATCAAACACAGTTTCAAAAAAACAAATAGTATTATATATATTTTCATTCATAGTTGCCATGATTAGGAAAGGGGAGGGAAAGAACAGCTAACGATAAGGAATGAACAATAGCCTAAACATCTTTAAGCCGATTGCGAACAACAACGAAAAGAACGACCTGCAAACAATTTCATTGTTTATTTTTTTAAGCACGTCTAGGAAAAAATACACCATTGTTTGTTTTCCAACCAAGGTATAAAACAAACTGAAAAAATAATGATAATAAACTTTTCAAAGACATTCTTCTCTTAATCAGTTCGTACTAAAAAGTAAATAATAATAATTTTGTTTATGCATGCCTAAAAAGAAAAGTATAGGGCGCTCTCTCATATACAGTCACTTATAAATTCTTGAAATGACGCGCCCCATTCTTTTCTTTTTAGTCATGCATAAACGAAATTATTTTTATACTTTTTAGTACGAATCGATTAAGAAAAGAATGTATAAAAAGTTTTTTTTTTTTCTTCAAGTTATTTCGATGTTCGGATACATTTTCTCAATCTAAATGTTCTGTGACTAAAGTGTTGTGCAACCAGGAAAACCCAGGCTAGTATCTATTTTAGGATAAAGTTGAAAATAAAAAAAAAAAAATTAAAATTTGCTTTTAAAATATATATGAAAGTAACAACGGAATATTGCATTGTCACCGGACTTTGCTTTTATTCCAGACCTTTGGGCCATAATGTGCCCTAAACCGAAAATATAGTGGAAATATGCATTTACATGACCAATAAAAACCGTGTTATTGATTTCAAAACACCAAGAAACGTGCTTAAACTAACTTAAACAAAAAAACAGACCCTGGGAAAATATTATATGTCATAAAAACCCGTGCCTTAATTATGAGTATCATCATTATTTATGTATTTGTGGAATGATGTTACAAAGTGTCCTGCTTTGAGCTTCAGGAAAAACGGTTTCTTTATAGATAGGACATCTTAGTCTTGTTTCAGTGGAACTAGAAAGAAGCTGCTTCTACAGTCGACTTATTGTGGAAAAGAAGAGTTAAAATCTGGTGTCTCACTTGTTAACCATCAACTCCATGGAACTCAGAATCATAATATTTTATTTTAATTTCCGTTTCCTATAATCATGAGAAGAAACCAAACACTGAACACTTCATTCGTGCTTCAGTGTAGAATTCCATTCTCACTGTAAGGAACATGGCAACGAAGAAAAAGTAAAAGACGTCAACTCCATTGCCCATCAAGAAGAATATGCAATAAAATGTGACTTAATATGTGGTTCGAAGTTAGGTTTGACATGCACATGAATTAAATTCGTATTGAATCCATTTTTATTTTATTTTTTTAATATTGGGAAGACCGAGACGTTGTTGGGAGGACAATATTAGAAGAGATCTTCGAGAAGTAGGTATTCGTGATGAAAACTGGCTTGATATTGCCCAGGACAGAATACAATGGCGAACGTTTGTTACTGCGGCAATGAATTTGCGAGTTCCATAAGCCATAGAGTTAGTTAATATTGGTTAGTTTCAACTAAACGTGTAGAAAGTTGAATTATATTTCGTTAATTTTGGATCTGAACTTATTTTTATTTGGAATTTTATTAAAAAATATGAATCATACCTTTAGGTTGTACTGTTTGTTTGTTTCTAACTACGCAATTTTCTCAACTGCCTTCTGGTAGGAAATATTTATTTTTCATGTTCTGTAAAGACTACAAGAATAGTATGTGCTTGGTATATCCGTCTTTTAATTGATAAACATTTTTTGTTTGCAAGAAGAAAAATATTATAAATTAATGACCTGGAATTTGAAAATAGATATTCAGTAGACACCCTGTCTAAGTACCTTCAATACCTCCAGAATTCCTAAAAACTAACATCTTTTAAATGGTTGATTTTTTTTTACTATAAAAAAAACTGTTTCTGGAGAATGACTCATACAATTAAATATTATTACTCAAGTGAACAACTCATCTGTAGAATTTGGCAGAAAGTTCCAGCCCACATAGCAAGATCATCTTGAATGAAGCTTGTTTTGGCCTTGAAACGTCAAGCCAACAATCTGGAAACAAGATAGTCGTGTCAAGGAAAAAGGTTGAATCAAGCTTGATTTTTCAAAGACACGATCAAGGTTGAAGTTGGGTTGTAAAGTTCAAGCATATTTAATCTAGCAAAAATCAAGATTGTATCAAGCTTGAAATATACTTGTCGTATCACGTCAAGCCTAAGAAGACAAAATGAAGGGAATTTCAACCTTGAATCGAGAAACAGTGCTATGTGGGTGTTCAGCGTTCCAGCTTGAATCTTAAAGCCATTGACTGAAGCCACTACGTGAAAGAAGAGGCGATAGAAAAATCGAAGAAGTATCTGACGAGCGTCATGTGTATTGTTCATTTTTTATTCTGCCAAAATCTACAGAGCAGTTGTTGATGTAAGTGCTAAGATTGCATATAGCTCATTGGGGCAGTGTCGATACTGTTTGGTTCTTCCTCGGAATTAAAGAACAGAAAAACAAAAAAGGAACGAGGAAAGAATAAAATGTATAACCCTAAAATTGACAGGAACAAAGATTTATGTTTAGGGCTTATAGATATTTTTTGACACTGTCTTTTTTGTTGTTTTCGCGTTCTTTAGTTCCAAGGAAGAACTGAACAAATTTGAAACTTCAATTATATAGTTTCACTCTACACCGAAGACATCTATGTTAAAATACACATCGTTTGCTTAACAACTTGATTGCGTAACGTGCTTATAAATTACCTGTAAGTGTAGTTTGTGTCACAAACCTAAAAGGAGTATATAATTCATATTTTCTGAGATTCTTTATTTGTACTTTGAGTTCGTCCATAAGCTTATTTAAATGCATTTTGAGAATTGTTCAATTGTAAAATCTTCCTCGTATTTCAGGATTATATCCACGGTTAATTTACTGGCCCAGGAGCTTAACTGTTACAAAATAACATTAGACTGCAGAGACCAGATGATATCTTTCTATGAGAAGCTCGGATATACATTGGAACCAGGGAGTGCCAACTACATGACCATTCGATTCGAGTCATGAAACAAAAGCAACGGATTGGATCTGAAGATATCATGACAATTCTGCACGGTTGATGACCACGTGACAGAGCGCATCCATGTTTGGTGGAGGGAAAAACAAGTCGCACGCAACGAAAGAATCCTCCGATAAAAAGGATTAACAATGGTGCGATGAGTATTCACATCTATATTTCTGAAGAGGAGCATTTTTTATAAAAGGGACCACGTTCCCCCATTTTATTAGTAAATCTATACAAGGAACGCACTAACCTTTTTTGACATGACAGTATTACACTTTGGTATTTCTAACAAGTATTCAAGTTGCATTATTGTACTGAACGAAATGAAGTAAGAATGAAAGCGTTGTAAGATGCATTCTGTGTACTTACGTACAAATAAATGTTATTTCAGTATTGAGATATTTGATTTGATTTAAATGGCACCAATATTATTGTTAGGAAGAAAAATGCCAAATTAGGTCTCACTTTATCGTTAGTTTGTTCCAAAAGCTGGAGGAAATCAAAGTGTAGTTTAGTAAAGATTTCAGATTTGTCCTTAATATATTTCAACTTTACGTGTTCCTATTTTGCATTTTCAGTAATTAATTAAATTATTTGTTCATGAATGATTAATCCCATTTATTTTGTTTGAAATAGCTTGCACAGAAGAAAAAAACTATGTACAATACCTGGAATGGAAAATAATGCAGTGATACGAAATCTGCTTTCTTCTTCTACTGTAGGTGAAACAGATTTTGAAACTTGGCTTTTAAAGACGAATCCGTGAAAATAATTTACTTGTTACATGCACAGAGTATTTTATTGTATATGATTTCCGTTCAGAATCTCATTGTGGTGGTGATGGCCCTGTTTTACACCTTAACGAGGCAGTATTCGAGTCATAACTTTGTTTATAGCAATTAAGTTATATTTCTTACTTTTTTTTTTTTTTAATCTGGTGTGCTTTCAAGGTACCTTTTTTTAACTAGTGCGCTTCCAAGGTACTCGAAATGGACGCAAATTTCTCACGCAAGTTCATTTGCAGAATTTTGACAATCTATAAGCAGCCTACTCCAACATACTTTCAACCAGATCGACGAAGATTACAATTTTCGTAGTGCAGCAGGAGGTTTTGTATTTATTTTTACTGTATAATGGTTGTTGAGTTTTTAATCGTACAGTAAAACTCTGTTTAACGACATCCAAGAGACCTGAAAGATTGTATCGAAAAACCGAATGTTGTTGTAACATAGGTTTATGCGGTTAAGAGGAATATGTTGGTACACAGAATACCTGATGCTATAGGCGAGGTGTCGTTATAAGAGAGTTACGCTAATTTCGTTCAGTTTAGGTCATATTTAGTAACGTGAAAACGAGAAGGCTCAAATTTACTTTAAAATCGATCTCCGAAGTACTGAAGTATGTCCTAAAACTAGTATATTTTATATGCGAGGACCATACCGAAGTGGCCAAAACTAAAAACATGAAATTTAGTATTGAGCGGCCGTAGCTCAGTTGGGTCAAGCGCGTTGACTTAGAATCGAAAGGTCCTGGAAATGATGCCAGCGCACGCGTATTTTGATTTTTACTTACCACAAGGCAAATGCCGGCACCTACAAATCAGGCTCTGGCCATCCCCCTCAATCACGACCTCAGACTAAGTTGCCCAATTCAACGTAATTTAGAATGGTTATGGGAAGAAGGTAGCAAGTTTTGTTCACGCACACAGGTCAATGTGGCTAAAATGGGTGAATGTGACCAGGAATCAATAAGAGAAGCGAATTTTCAGTGTTGAAGGCTCTGCTTTGACATCGCCCAGACTGGTCCGAGTTTAAGGGAAAAGATGTAGATAAGAATGTTTTTTTGGATAAAATAATGACTGAGCACGTGAAGCATGGATTTTATAATAAGTGAGGGAAGTCTGGGATTCGAAATCGTAAGCACTCAACTTGACTAAAGAATTTCCCAAGTACGTATACTTCATTATAGGAAACACAATGTTATACCCCAACAAAATATCTTTTTAAAGTAAATGCCTTATTTTCTTCCGTCCATAGATTTCTACGTTACTGTAAAATTAAACCCTTACCAGTGCATACTTGCAAAAAGTACGCTGATTTCCTCTTTTTCCTCGTTCGAGTTTAAAATGTGACAAACTATCTCTCTAATATGTAACCCTGACAGGTCGATTGACCCTTAGCTGGGGCCGTTCTGTAGATGTGAAATTTTTATTTTATTTTTGGCTTTCAGGCCGGAATAAAGTAGGAAAGAGAGTCGACCAGGGCTTAAGTTGAAGGTATCATCCCAGCATTTGCAACCTTGGAAAATTCGAAAATGAAATTTCGTGACGTTTTCTTGACCAGGCCATAAAATTTCGAAACTTTAAAATACTAACAACAGTAGCTCTATTCCTTCGGACTTATCTCCTCTACCTTACATCTATTTTCAAGGGTTGTTCTCTGGAGTGATAAAATCTTGGTGTCTTCGACGTAAGCTCTCGAGGTCAGTTCTTGTAAAGCACTTGAAATACGAGATTCTATGTATGAACTATTTGTTGTTATATACGGAGACAGGCATGATATTCCTCTTATTCCGATTAACTAATGATGTGAACAAAGAAACGAGGACATTTTTTAGAATCCTTTCTGAAAGAAAGAATTTCAAGTTCTTGTATTCCTTTGCATGCTGCTGTTGCACCGAAGCCCATATCCACTGAACATCCAAAAGAATCTCTGTCTTTGTCACATCCAAAGCTAGCAGGTTCTTGGCTGTTTTAATAAAAGACGTTACACTGTATTTCAAGAGGAGATACTGCGGACCACAGAATACAGTTCGTAAACACGAATGGTAAAAGAGGCTTGTCCGATTGAAAATCTGTCACACATTATTCTAGTACTGATTGGAGGAATTAATGAGGCCGCGGTTGATCAAAGGTAGGGATCGTCGGTGCTTACCTCGGGTGCCAGGGATCGTCAGTTCGATCCCTGCTCATGTCATGTGGGCTTTGTGGTGGACAAACATGTGTGCGTGCGTTTTCTCGGGGTTCTCACTTTCCTCATTCCATCAATTCATCTCATCATCCATCTGACCTGAGTCAAAGACTAACAATTTAAAAAGAAAAATGCAGGAATTAAAATTTTGCTTGTAGGAGGTCGTCCGCTATAAACTTCTGTAAAACGTTGAAACTGTGTGTGTCCGGAGGGTTTAAAGAATTTCTTTAAGAAAGGTTACAATCTGGATCGCTCTTCTAATGACCTTTGAATTTTCGATCCACCTAATAGAACGCATTCTAAAGGGAAGGCAGAACCTGTAATACGCACAAAATCTCCACACACAGAGGGAAAATCTTTGAAGAAATAGTAAATACTTCGTAAAACGTTAATATATGTGCAGTTTGTAGGAGCGATGTACCTTATAAAAGGGAGCAAGTACAAATGCCAATAAATTATTTTTCACTTGTATCTTCACTTTCACCTTTCACGAGCTTCGGACTACAGTAAAGCATAGTTTTGGAGTTTTGGTGATCAGTGAAAGCGAAATAACCGGTACATTTGAGGCGTATGCACGAACGAAAGTCTAGATGCCATGTTAAAAGCTAGCCCAGACTTTTGTTGGCGCATACGCCTCACTTCATCATATGCAACGCTCTAATTTGTCAATACTAAGTACTTGAGGGTAAATATGAGTGCTTACGTAAGTAGCTCATGGTTTGCGCAATCTGTTTTGATTGTCCCTATAGCTAAAGGGGAAATATGCTTTGGTGGTGTTTCGTGTACGAAAAACTAGAAGTTACTGTCATCAAATATTCTCTTGCCCCTGTATTCATGGAACTCACTGAAATGTATACCAATTCCACCCATATTGACATATTTCTAAGACATTTTTGACATTCATTGAAAGGTCGATATTATACTGCTGATTTTAGAAATCCCCTGCTGATACCCTTCTGAATTATTTAGTGAATTAATCCCTTTTATTTTGCATGTATATTAATTAATAAGAATGGAAATGCCACCAAAATTAAAATAGAGTAAACGTTTTAAAAAAAACACATCTTACCTCAATATCTGTTTCACTTTATCGATGCGACTGCTTGCTTTGTTTTGTATATAAATGGCGGTATATCACCAGAACGATACGAGTTTTTTTTACTTGAATTTATTTATGGAAATATGTAACACTTCCGCATTGATTAGCAACAAACGAGCTGAAATCTGATTTGAGAGTATCGGCACTTGAATAAACTGGTTAGATGCGTAGGTGGTTTCGGCGAATTATGCCAACTGAAGAACTATCTCAAGAGCGAATTGTAGGCGCTAATTTAGACTCTTTTCGCGCTTTTAAAGAGCGAAATTTTCCAGTCCCTACTTACATTTGGACATATAAAACATTCGTGACCCAAAAGCTAAATTTCGTGATTTTTTTTCTTGACTTTCAGGACTATTTTCTGATTTCGTGATCGATAGACACCCTGTGCAACTTCGTGCACTCTCCAAGTCTAAAAGAATCAAAGAAAATTAACTATAACTTTGAATAATACGAAGACGAAGGCGGGCGACTGGTTGATTCCCTTTTGTCCCCGTCTGCACACAACCACTTACCAGCTTCGCCTCGATTTTAAATCTTCACCACACCACACTGCATGTCAACGTAACGTGGACTTTTCAATAGAAATATCAAACACTTAATCTCAGACATATTTAGTAAAACATGGCTGTTTAAATCTTATCGAGTGACGAAAACAAATTGGTCAGGAGCAATATTAATATACAGTCATGGTTTCAATAAATACAAGATCATTAAAAGAGTGCATATTTTTTACATTCAGAAAAATATACATAATCATACAAATATTATTACAGTTTGCATACAATGAAGAAAATAGTATTTCCAAGGATTTTGCCACTAATCTCTGATCTTCGAAATCCTTCCTACTGAACAAACTGAGTTTAGTATGACGCTAAATCTCACAGAGAGGCTGGGAATGGCATTATCTTCACCCCTATGTCCGTTTGTCTTCTAGCGACAACTTTCAATTCAGGAACTGCTAAGTGGTTGAGCTGTCATTTGAAAGGTCTCGGCGAAACTTTTCCAACGACATACAGATCAACCACATTGGACGCTCGCTGTTGAAGTCAGGCGGTAGCACATGCGCACAGTCCATCGTCTCTTTTCTTCACAAGTTAAAATGAGATTATTCATAAGCCGCTCTGGGAATCTAGAAAAGAAGTGAAATAAGCTGGTTCGAGCGGGGATAGAACCCAAGTCGTTTCAGTGATAACTTATTCTTTTTACACAGGGTTATACAAACTCCCCAGTATTTAATTGGCGACGGAGATCTTCCCATGTCGTCAGAAATATTTTGACGAAAATTGTTAGTGAAAGCTATAATATAAAGGTTTTGAATTCAACAATGATAGGCATTTTAATGTAAATGTACGTCCACACGCTATTCTATGCATTAAACGAAGTATGAATTCAACCATGTAGTAACTACGAAAGTGAAGGTCATTCTGAACCTGGGTCCGTTGTATACTTAGATGAAAATAGTTTTACTCTAAAAGCTGGAGAAAAAGAAACCGCATAAAATATATGTTGAATTCTAATTCGATTTAGATTCCTAATCTTACACAGTCACTCCATATAAATAATATAAGTTAAAGAAAACAGAGATGTAGAATAATTGTGCCCATCCCTTGCTTACAATTAATCACAACAAACAAAGAATCAAGGTAGGAAACTAATAGAAAGTTACTTTCACGGCTTACTTCTTCGAATGTACTATCATGATATTGGCCTATTGGTTAAATATTCTTCAGGATTTACTTGGATTAATTTAGTTAAAGGATTACACCATGAAATTCAGCGTCCTCAAGTTTTTCTCACCCCTGTCATCAAGTTCTTCCTGGATGAACAGATACAGGGATGCGAATGGAATGTGAAGAGAAGCATCGCTGACAAAAGATGGAACTTGTACGGGCAGTACTGAAAGCTATAAAACAGTAGAATTTCAAAACCTATTTCTCACTTCATGTATATAGATTAACGTACTTGAAGACAAGTTTCTTTTCCCGTCGTAAAACTGTTCAGAAACTGCTACACCATTGAAACCATCAAAAATTTAAATGAAAGATTTATGTTTCTAATTGGAGATTCATTTAACCACCGAGTTTAGTTGATAGTTTTGGATTAGCAATCGGAAAGTCTTGGGAACGATTCCAGCGGCCACCTATCCTGACTGGGGTTTTTCCTGAGTCATATCAGGAAAATGCCGGGATGGTACCTAGTAATTAGGCCCTGGCTGACTACTTGCCAAGATCCTCTACCCTACCCTATTCCAGCCTGAGATGCATAAAAGCCATAAAAACTTAAAACTCATTTAACCATCACTAATTATTATTCCTGCAAGGTAGCACAATAGTTAGGTACTAGCTTTGGGTATTGGAAGCACAAAGTCAATCACCCAGACTAATTTAATTGGGACTTAAGTGAACGTGTGTACAGTAACGCGCTGGTCAGCATTGCAGAAACTTTCGTGTGTTGCATCACACGTAATGGACCAACATTGCAAATCTGAACTGATGGAAAACAACAGAAAATCGACGTCCAAAGTTAAATCACCAACCTATCCACCATCACACATCTGGTATTTACAGTTGAATATTTAAAAAGTATAGACCACAAATGGCAAGCTATAACTCTGCCCCTACAACTAAACCCACGAACTCCCAACTCCGGAAGGGCTATAAGGTACCGATCAAAAATGATGAAGTAGAGAAGCGAGATCGATCAGAAATTATTGGCAAAATCCTCGAAAACTTTTACAGCAAAATAATAACATAAATATAAGTTTACAAAATGACACATGAAGGTTTCTATAAAGGAACTTAAAAGACAGAATAAACCTCTCAAGATAATCTTTTCTCACATTACTACTCACAGTAAACGTTAACGCACATGGAACATATTTCATTCAACACAAGTTTAATTTCTATCATCAACAATCATATAATGAGTTATTAAAAAAACAACTTAATAACTTTACTTTTGCTTATATTTCCTACGATATTCATTATATTTTGCAGTGCTTCAAGTACAAAGATATAAAAAGAAAATGAACAATTCCAAAAAGTAGTCTCTGTGTTGTTTCACTCAGAAAACCAAAATCTTCAAACAAACATCTGATACAACATCGTTAAATCCCAGTCTTGTATACACTTCACAATTCATTTTTGTTATACACTTGTGCTTACAGAAGAATATAATTCAAAAGTCCATTCAGGAAGTGATATGTGCTACTAAAATGCTATTAAGACTACATTCAAAACAAATATTAAACAATGACAGACGATACAAAGAATTACAAGAAAATAGACAAGAGAATAAAGACAGAAGAAGAAGTCAAATGTAATACATAATTATTACTATTTCATTTACGCCAACATATCGACTACGATTAAAGAACTTTCAAAACACACTACAACAATAAAGTCTGCACATTTATCAAAATTTCTTTCTCCAACCTCCAAATGGCTGAGATCTCTCTCTTAAACGTTGGTTCACCTGATAATTTTAAAACTCTGCCCTTAAGAATCTTCTTATTCTTATAAAGACACGTGACAATTCATATTACATTGACAAAAGTTTGGACAAAGATAGAAAACGAGATAGAACTCGCGTTACAATAATAATTTAATTCAATATTTTTTTAAACTTGGTAACTTTTGTTATTGTGTTTAGTTAAAAAATAAAATACAGCCATTAAAACTTAACTGTGTTAAGATTTTTCTTCTTCTTCTTTTTTTTTTTAAAAAAAAAGAAACACTTCTCAAATGTAAAATTATTTCTTTAGTACAATGGAAAAGCGCGTGCTTTCTTTGGTTTTCATTACACGATTTTATAATTCTGTATGACTTTCACTATGGTTTACTGTCAAAAATCAAAATAAATTAACATAGAAGTAAATATCTGCTTACAATCTCCAAATGCAAATGCAATGCACTTTAAGTAAAGATCAGTTTTTCGATCAATTTTTTATGAATGCATGCGAATTAAGAGGTAGCTTTTTCCCACTCTGGCCGTGTGTTCTCATTCCATCAAGAATAAAATATATATATACTTTTAATAATGCTTGATTTGAAATGCACCAAGCTTTTGATGGCTCGAGTTCCAACCAAACTCATGAGAAACCAACGTAAGACTCGACCCAAAGAATCATAATGGTTTGCAACTGAGTACAGTTGAGTAAAAACAATTACAATACAAAACTGTCTCTCTTGTATAATATAAAATGAACAGAAAAACTCACCTCGTACACGTGGTATGATTTAAAAGCACACGATATTTTGTTACGTCTACTGAATATTCCCGAGTGGTAAAAGCCAACGTGGAACTTACCTACAGTAATATCCGTGTGGTTGGTAGCAAACACAAGTCTCATCTTGTCTGTTCTCACCCGAAAGTTCTTGAACCCACGGTAGTCTGCTACCTTTTCATAGGATGGAGATGCCATCTTAAGGGTAGGATTAAAGTAGATTCCGAACCACTACGTTCAATCCCCACCCCCACCCCTCCTGGAAAAGAACCCACGGTGATTCTTGATTGTCGTCGTGTCAAAAACCGTACTTGCTTTGTGATTTCCTTCCTAATATAACACGCAGCGCTATCGCTCCTTTTTGAAAATTATGAAAAGACGGAACACAATATTCCAATTTCGGAAAGTAGGCCCCATGATGGTTATGGAACTCTGTGATATGACGTTCAAAATGCTCTAAAGAACTCGATTCTAGCTGAGTTATTTGACTGACCAGCTTATGACATAATTCGCTGGGTGACAAATCTCTGCTAAAATTTGATTCTTTAAAACACTTACAACTTCATATCACAGAGTTCCGTAAGCATCATAGGGTCTACTTCTAATAGTGTCTTCCGCCTTTCCATAATTTTCAAAAATCGAAAAGAGTTGTGTTAAGGACGGGAACGAATTAACGTGGCATCCGAACCACGTTTGAATTGGGTTTGAATCCGAAGCACATGTGCATATACACACCAACAACTTTGACATCTGCCCGAAAGCGGTCCTTCTCCATAAGAGGGCCCATTATCACAAGGCGACCAACGAACCTGTCCATCCACCGGGAACACTGACATGTCTGTGTACGGAACGAAATATTCTACAATTTTATATCCATCCGGTGTCTACAAGGTGATTTTTTTCTTCTTTCTTATATTATACAACATGGCGACACGTAGTATAAAAAAAAAATCAATATTGTGTATACCTCGTTCAGAAGTTTAAACCTGCGAATAAATTTGTTGGCCATTGCTACCAGAGTAATTTTTCCTCTACGTCTTCAAGGAGAGTATGAAAGATGAAATTGTACGAGGCATGTGAGAGCAAAAAAGAATAACGGAAAATTCCACCTTCTTAAAATTTGTTAAAACATAACTATATACAAAAAAAAAAAAAAAAAAAAAAATGCGCTTTCGGTATACATTTTTTGCAGTCCGTGAATCATATCACATCCAATTTAAAGCAACATACAAGTATCGCTGTTCTTGATGTGTTAAATACGTAGACAGGTCGGTTCAAAAGAAAACATAATTAATGGGGAAAATATGAACACAGAGACCTCTCATAAGACAAACTGTTCAAAGAAGTTCCACGAACGAGTTAATGGTGCTTCTTACGAGTATGAAATTATTTCTATTGTTTCTTATCGATAATGGCAATTACGTTTGAACGCACGATTTTACAATTGCATTTATAGGCCAGATAGGCAAATATGGCCTAAGATCGTCACATGTTTGAGGGATTACAGCCCTCGCTAAGCACTCTTAGAAAGGTAGGGCACGCGAGTTAGCGACCAGGTTCTTTGCTTGGGTACCATACCGGTATTCCCCTCGTACAACTAAGTGAAAACCTGGAAAACCTCAGTTACTACGGCAGGCAACAGGACTCGAACCCAGTGCCGATCTGAAGCCGCGACCGTAACCCCTACACCACAGAGGCAGGATAATTTGATGAGATTTAAAATAGATACTAGACTGAGCTAAACCCCGTTTCCCGTACCTTAATCTAATTGTTTCAAATTTGTATCACTCTTATGTAATCGATATAAGATTACAAGGTCAATGCATACTTTCTACTTTGCAAAAGCGCACTATCTCAACCAAAGCTTATCATTATCCGATAAATATCCTTCATATTACGTTTACAGGTTCAGTCAGGAGTGGAAAAACTTGAACGCCTTGGGAATGATTAAGACAATGAAAGTACAAATGAATGTTTTAACCCTCCTTACAACTTTACGAGATGACAGTAGAAGTAGAGAGGACTTAAAAGTAGACCATTTACTCGCGCAATTTTGACCTCGTTGTAGTGCGCGCAAAGTACGGAAACTTACGAAGTAAGAAAACCAAGTACGAACGAATGCTACAGAACAAAATGCATTTTCAGAAGACAACTATCACAAATATATGCTTGAAAACATACTGAGAGCTGGACTCTGCAAGCAAAATAAGACGCGCTAGTATTTTCCCCCCTCGATTGCACAACACAAAACAACTTGCGAGTGAATGTAAGGTTAAAAAAGATAATTAGTCTTCGAGCACAACGATAATACGAAGCTTGGACGAAATGTGTGAGGACCTTCATTTGCTATTCCACTAAAACGGTTAGAGGGCTGCAAGCAAAATTTTCTACTTACGGGTTCATATAATAAATATGTACCTTAGTACTCCTTCGCCCTATTTTGCTATAGTGCAAGCCAAAGTGTTTTTAAGCAACAAAGTACACTCTGCGTAGAACTACTATTGCAACTTTCCCTTTTCTCTGTTACACATTGCGAATTTTTATCTCAACTTTTGTAAGCATTTTCAAAATTCAAAATTGAGTATCACGAAAGTGTCAGGCATTGACTTTGGATTCATAAATATTTATTTGCTGTGACATTCAATTTTGGCACAGTCTTATCACGGAATCCTGAGTAAAAACAAATTAAACATCCCGGGAAAGAGAAAATAAACTAATTATATTAATGATTTGTTGGGACTATTTACATGATTCTTTCAAGGAAGACCGCTGCCACGAATTGTAATATTTCACAGAAGTCTAGAAAAAAAAAATATGCAGGAATTACTGTTTTATATTGCTCACTAATGTTACATTATCAAAATGTGTAACAATTTGAACTACAAGAAGTGATCTTGCAACCCTTCATTGTGAAGGAAACCTCACTGACAATGCCCAAGACAAGAGATACGACATTGTACGTCAATTCTGTCTTTTCAAGTACTCATTAGCATTATTTTTATTATTACAGTCGATCATTAGCAAACGCATTATTATGATAAATAGACTTACTTTGCCTTCTGAAAAGGAAAATAATCCTTTTCTCTCTCAAAACTTTTCATTGTAAGATACCAGTACAAATGTCTTTCCTTATTTCTTTTCAACTAAAAGGTATCAAAAGGGGACCAACAAGCACTTAGGTGATGTTGAGTATCCGACAAAATTCAACTTGTTAAAAAGAGTAAGTTCCTGAAAGTGCGAGAAATAAGTCCTCATCTCATGGTCTGGTAACAGATCAAGGCATGATACTGATTCCACGGAGTTCTTTCTCCCGCAGCTGGAAATTGAAATCATTAGGTGTTGTTTATCAGTCTTCCGACATTACATTTTCTTGGCACCTAGCTTCATAGGTCCTCCTGTCATCCGGGTAGCTCGACGAGCCTCCAACTCTTTCTGTCGTTGAAGTTTCCTCTGCTCTCGTTTCTTTCTTGCCTCGGCCATTTTCTCTGAAGCTGTAAAACAAAGGAAATAAAAATATGTAAATTAGCTGTTATAGAATTTTCATAAATGGGCTGAATAGACAACTACGATAAGTCACTCTTCCTAGGAAAGGACTGGAGAAGATAGAGAAATGGGCTTTAGGTTAGGTACCATCTCAGCATTCGACTTGAGTCAGGATGCCCAGAAATAGGACTTCAACATGCGTGCTTCCCCTCTAGAAATCCGAAGTCTGCGGCGTTAATGACTAAATCGTGGAGCCTGGAACGGAAGAATATTACAGTGAAAACAAGAATGAAGGAAAGAGGCATAAGCACACGATTCCTTACGATTTTAATGTAGCAAAGTCTAACACTACAAAACGTACCCCAGATTGTACGCCACAACCAAAGTGACATGTCACGTGTGGCACAGATTTCAGGAGACAGGAACGACATCGGATACACCCCACAAAGGGTACCCACGCAAAACAATAGCTACTCAAGATCAGAGAGCTGCGGCCGGCCGAGCGGTCTGCGGCAGTTGGCCATCGGCTTGAATGTCCCGGGTTCGAGTACCGGCAGGGGCATGGGTGTGGATTTTAACAGCTAAAGGCAAATCGTGACGGGCCGAAGTCTAAAGTTACTAAACTGGCCCATATAAAAATAAAGTTTACCAAAGTTTATCAGAGAGCTGCGGAGATCCATATGTATAATCACAAACAATGCGCAATCGTCTCCACGGTATAGAGTTCCATGCACAGAGGCCCTAAAAAGTGTCCACACCACACAGCGGCACGTTTACAATCGTTAAAAATGTAACAACATTAGACATTGAAACAATGAGCACAATGTCTGTTCACGGGTGAATTATGCATTGTGCTGCATCCCGATGGAGAGCACGTGGCCAACGTTTTCATGCAAGCTTTGCCGTAGAACGTCATCAGCAACAGAAGACTGCGCACTGTTCTAGGCAGGAATCATTGTGGGGTGCCGTACTCCTCTACTCCTGATCCAGGGGACTATGACTGCAGACGCTAGTTGACGATAATCCCGTTCCACACCGTGCCAGGATTGTGAGCAAATACTGGGAGACATATGGCATCCGAAGAATGGAGTGCGTCCTGCTTTCTCCCGATTTAAACAGTGTAGAGCATCTTTGCCGAAATCAGAAATTGCGTGTCGTCCGCAGCCCCAAACACTACAGGAGCTCATCTGCTCTGTAGTAGAACAAAATGGGAAAGAGTTAAGGAAATATTTTTAAAATATAACGGTAGTATCTCATCCTGTGTGGGTACATATCTGAATGTTGCTTGAATATAAAAAATATACCTACATACAAGGAACGCAATTTTATCTTCCAGTAACTGGCAACCCTTTGAAGAGTGACAAGAATAACATTGCCACTTGATTGAGACAGCATATACCAATCACTTCTGCTTCCTTAAGATATTCATGGTGTTTAGACATATATTATTGTGCCTTTTGCCAAACTAATTTGTCCATTAGGTAATAACGCCTATATATTGTTATTTGTCTTCAACTTTGAAACAGCTTGAAAAGTTCGATGATTGACGCGGTCTTGAAATAACCCTCATCAATATGTGTAAGCACTAATATATCGTCCCCTTACAACCAGAAGGTACTATGTCCACTTCAGATATTTTTGAGAAATAAATAGTTTTAAAGTTTGAAGTTCCATTTAAAGTCAGTTTTGTATTAAGTCAGAAGTGTAATAGTTTCCATTCATTACACTTCTCTAGCCTCTAGAGGCCGTTTTGAGACATACATTGTGGGGTTGATGCCCTTCAGTACAAAGCCTTTTACTGCAGTGTTAACTCAATTTTGCGAAAAACTGGTCATAGTACCTACTGGCTCCAAGGTACTAGTGTTGACTCACCACAAAGCTGTACATTCTGAGAATAAATGTAGAAGGGTAGATAGTGTTATGTAAACAGCTTTCCACGTGCTTATGTACGATAAAGACTTTGTCAATGTGCTGCCATTGTGAGTTTAAGGTGATGAAGCGTAATATCTAATTTTGTTTTAAAATAAAATTATCATTCGATGTCTAAAATTTATTTTCGTTCATTCTATAATATATATACAATATATATATATATATATAAAGGAGAGATTAGGTGATAATTTTGGTTCCGAAGAGGTTTGCATTTCATTTCACCACAGCCGTTTGTACGGGAAATTATTAATATACTTATGGCTTTTCTCAGTGTTTTTGCACTCAACAGTTGTAGTATTATTAAGAATGGACTGCAATATTTTCTCTCTACTTACCAGAGGTAATGTCATCTACTGCTTCCCATTCTGCATCGTCCCAGCCGGCTCCTTCCTCTTTGGTTGGTGTGCTTTTGATATCACTGCAGGCACCAGGAATCGGGGAGCGCTGAATAAACAACATGGTTATTTTCAATAAAGTAATCGTTATGAACACAATAAACGTGGAACAATGTAAAATAAAAAATAGGACGAGTGACACAGCAGACTACAAAAAGAAGCGGACAGCTGAACCGCTGCGAAGTTCCCAACTACGCAAGAGACAGATTCATTCACCATGCACAAAGAGAGTCATACTACGGGAAAAGTTAACATGATACCATCATGAGAAAAACAAAAGGTTAAAATTCCAAGCACACAATCGTATGTCACATAGAAAAGTGACACAAATGCAACTTTACAGGAAAACACAAGAAACAAACAAAAAAATTACATTAATTCTAACGTAATGCAAACTCAAAACTGTACTGTTTCCATAGAGTCAAGGCATGTTTATCTCACCATGGTTTTAATTGAACATAGGAAGAAGAAAAAAAAAGTTGTGTTACTTTTCTATGTGATGTGCGATATGTATATATTCAGTTGAGCACGTACTTACTTGTTTTACAATAAACCAATTTCGTTTTCGCATCTGACGAAGAATTCATCCCATTTTGAGCGGAAACCAGTTGAAAATATCTTAAAGGCAAAATATGTTTCACTTTTCCTCCCATGATATGATAAAAAACGACAAGGAAAGATTTTAAGACAAGCTAATAATGAAAATAAGAAAATTTTCTTGCAGTGCTAAACATTTTCGAGAAACTAGGCGTCCCTGGTACGTATACCTGGATTATATGGAGTTTTATAACAGTTTATTGAATGGGGACTGGTTGAAAGTCACTAAAATTAAAGTTTAATTGAATTTTCTTTCACAGTTATTACAAACATTCCTTATAAATGTCAATTTTACTTTCCATAATACCAAAGACCAATAAGTGTATATTCCTAAGTGATACAGAATAAACGGTGGAGATTAACGATCCAAAAGTGTTAATAACTTCAGAAGTGAGAACAGCACGATTATTTCTGTTTATTATCTACTAAGTCTAACATCTTTACTCAGAGGAATGACATCCCCAACAATCTCACTTCTAGCAGAGAAACTGAGGGAATGTCACAACATTATCACTCGTGGTATTATCCCTACATTAGAGTATCTTCAGATACAATGGTCAACCTAGCTTTTTTTTTAACCTACTAGGTTGCTCCATAACCTATTCATATGAAATAACGTGAGCGACTACACCACGTCGTTTGAGTCAAGAGACTACCATTATATCGCCTACGAATTAAAGTACATATTTTATCCACCTTATTATTTAACTTCTAAGAAAAAGCGTTTTTAGCTAGAATTTAAATGTTGATCAAAATAGAATGATTAAGATATTTACAAGCGTGACAATAAGAGAAAAAGTACGAGCATAGTGAAAAAAGGAAGAGCTGTGACGGAGTAATTAATTAGTTTGGCAGTTAATTGAAAGACTAAATACAAAACTTCAAGCAATAAAAGAAGAAAAAAATTGATTTAAACCTTATATATATTTTCTGCATCCGCATTTCTTTTAATGCTAAAAGTATGTTGAAAAAAAAAAGCAATCATAAGCAGATCCCACATATAGAGAATCTAGTGACATTTGCACCGAGAAGCAAATAGCTTTGGTGCTATTATCAAAACGTACTGCATTCCTTAGTACTACAGTCTGACCAAGTATATACCTTGCCGATAAAAAACTATTCATATCCGAAAATGTTCATGTTTGTTGTTCATTAATGCTCTGTTAACATATCAATTTGAATTTTCGAGTGCAAATCGAATTTGTCTGTCTGTAATGTAATATGTCACGTAATCAATTTCAGTCTTTTCCCTTACTGAAAGAACATAACACAACGCAGTTATTCATCGTTTACTTTGTACTGGGAGGAAAAATCTGATCTGGATTTGTACCTCATACATCAAGCTGTTTCTTGGAAGTAACTTTATGCTTAGACTAGCAACTATGAGTACGCTGCGCAACCATACTGGATAAGAAGTCAACGTTCATTATGTCACTGTGTGCAGCACGTAGTTGTGTTCAAGTCACGTTGTCTTTACCTTCAGATGTTATGCAAGTGTATCCTTTATACCGATATTACTCAGCTTTCCGTCTTTCAATATGCCACACACAGAAAAACAATTCCTAGAACAATTGTTAAAGCAGTGAAGTCATTACTGCATGTGTTAACTGGTTGCGTTGTTCGTAATGGACTACCTAAGTCATGACGACTGCCCGACATAGAAGTAATCAGACTGGCAGTTAACGGAAGGACAAAAACAACGGCCTTGAAATTCTTCGAAGTTGTTGTGACGAACCTAACCTCGTCATCGAAGGAGTTTGAGCCACATGTTTCTCCACATAACATGTGTCCCTTACTGTGACACTTGCAGTCAGTGGCTGCACACCATTTTGTTTCTCCTTTCAGTTCAGTAAACTGATATAGCTTCTGGTGTTTCAGACTACTCCATAATCCAAGTTCACTATTGGTAAATGGTGAGCGGAATCCAAATGCTAATTTTATATATATTCTGATAAATCAATTATTTGCGGAGCTACTACATAAAGTTATGGCTGCACCATTTGTTCGGACAGAGAGCAGTGTTGATTACTACGGCAACAGAGGGGAAGCGACGTAGGACTTTCAACAGTCTATTAAGAATTTCCACCAAATGAGGAGACCCGATTGGTAATTTCTAATGAATTCAGATTGGATTTAGATTTTACCGAAAATTGGCGTGTTTAGGATCCTAGTCCAATATTCTACTGCGTTAATTTTCTAAGTCATATCTAGAGAGAGAGAAAAAAAAAGATATGAAATTCAAGTAATTCAAATACGTGATTTTGCTTTGATGCAACATTCAAAAATACTTTGACAATTTCATTAAACCAATTGTTTATAAATAACATTTTCTTTTTAAAAAACAATTATTATTATCATACAACACTGAGAAACGGATTAAGAAGTACGCATCACTGGGAAACAGTACACCACAACAGAAGTCACCACAATCCTAATTTTAAGAATCAATCATGCGAACGAGGTAGAATCATTTGTCAATATATACAGGCAGCAAAGCACTACTGGAAAAAAGTTACACGTCACAAACGAAGTGCGAATGTACATGAACTTCAATTATGAGTCAATGGAAGAGAAGAAAGGGAATGAATGGTTTGATCATCTCTGCCTGACACTCACTTGCAGCCTCCTCATCCCGTTGATGTCATCCTTCGTAAGGTCACCCCAGTTGTACGAGCTAATCGATTTTACATTTGGCGCGTCCACTGGGGCAAACTCTGACGGACTCCAGCCGTCACTTGGAGCGGCGAACTCCGATTCAGAACCTGTTGCAGGCTGGAACAAGGAAGAGCTCCATTATCAATGTGCAAATCCGTGATCTGAATTGATACGATAATTATTTCAACAACGCTTCCTTGGAGTCTGCAGAAAATGATGCATAATACGAGACTCTGCATTTATTAACATATTAACAATGATAATTTAAAAAAAAAAAGTTATACCGAGGTGTTTTATAGCATTTCTTCTTAAATTAATAATATACACGTTGAAATTTATAACTTGTAAAGTTAGTCAATTTACCATTAACAAAACGTATAATTAAAGTATTAAATTAACGTGCACACAAAATTTATAGCATACACCTGCCTATTAAAACTTCAAAACTACAATTACAAGCCCTTTCACAATAATTAGACTATCAGGAAGACATCTAAATTGCTCAGCTTTCGCTATACAACCTACGGATCGATCAATCCAATTGTTTGCCGTAGTTCTATCACACTAATCCTGAAACAACAGTCTATACAACGGCTAGGTTGTTTCGTTTGTCTCCCTACCTAACGGATTATGAAATGGAAGTACTGTAAGGTACATCAATCACACACATACAGATAAGACATATCTCAGATGACCCATAAACACATCTCCATAATTAAAAATAATGAACTTAATGCATGTATATGACATCTGAAGACTAACCCTATTAATAACACGTACACGGTGAACAACGCAACCACATGTAAACAAAATCTACTTACTTCATCCAATTCTTGCGGTCAGATTCTCAAATGAATTTTCCCCAATATTTGTCCCTCCCCACGCATCATAAAGTATGTTCCTGAAATAATGGTGCAAACTTCGGAAGGTGATTAGCTACATCAAAACAAGAGTTCCTTTGAAGAAATTTTGAAATGCGTATTTTCGGAGCTACAGGGGTTCAAAGTTCGTCATATCGTCGATACATAATGACGTAAGCAGTGTCGGCTTAGCGGTGACAGGAGCTCCAAAACTACGAATGTTTCAATTATTTTTTTTTTTCAAACCAACTGTTTTTTTCTTGTTTTGATGTAAATAACTATATCTCGAACTTGGAGTCATTACTTCAGGAACGCACTGTATATATATCTTATAATACCGAATAATGGTTAAGTTGGCTTCTGTGAAATCTTATGGACTAACTGTATGATGACAACTGAATATATATACTTTCAATACTGAACAAATCAGAGCATCAGGAGTACACACGAAATCTAAAACTGGAATAACATAGTGAATGATATATTTACGCAGGGAGGAAATTTTTTATATAAAAAAAACGTACCTTCGAAATAGTAATCCTTATTGTCCTCTTTATAACTATAACCATTGTTACCCTTATAAAGAGGAAAATGAGGATTACTATTCCCAGGTACCTATTTTTGGAAATAATAAAGACGGCAAAAAGAAGTCGCTTATGTAAAACACTTACGTATGTTCAAAACAAAACAATGATGAACCAAAGACATACAAATATCAGTAAGTTCCAAAAATGTTTTCACCATTACAAATACGTTAAAAAAAAATGGTACAGCTATGGACAAAAGTTTTGTCGCATGCCTATAATTGACTTTTATTTCAAAAATAGAAAAATCGTATAAATCTGTTCACTTAACATGACTTTTGAGGAAAATATTGCCCTTCAAAGTAAAAAAAAAAAAATCATAGTTCCTTCGTTTTATGTCGGACAGTGATCTTTTTGTAACCCAATAGCAACTATTAATCCTAATTTTAACTTTTGGGTTTAGGAACTTCCCGTTACCCTTATCCCTCCTCTGTTCTATGTACTGGTGCATAATGATGAAAACTCTTTACTTATTCATATTTGTACGTGTTTTCCTTATTCGCCGACTTCTGTTTGAAAATGAATACTTATGACCACCCACACACAGAACGTGGTTCGAATGCACTTTATATGTGAATATAATTTGAACACAACGATTATTGGTTGCTGGTGTTTTTACTTAATTTGTTTCTAACATTTGTCTCGTGTGCTATAAACAAATTATGCATTTAAAATTCCTCTTTTTTTTATTTTCCTATAATCAGTTGTATATTTCCGTTTTCGCATATCTTATGTCATTTCGTTTCCTCTCTCAACCTAATACAGGATAAAGCGGACTGCCTAAAACCAAAAATCACTGAAAACAATACTGCTACTTGCACGCTATTGAAGGTAAAATATCATTATCAATAGACACTTAAGTTTTTTAACACTATTCATTTAGATGATCATACATCTTTTCTACATAGACTCCTACTGACATACTAATTGTAATCAACTCAACCATAACACAACACTACAATACACTACACTACACCATAACGATAAAAATAAAACTGATTCTGTGGGAGATACAGCAACTACACTAATAACGAACAATCTGTTCATCCTTTGTTTACAGTTTGAGCCAGTAAAAGTGTTTACTTACGCATACAAAATAGTACGTCCAGAGTATTAATCACGTACACAAATAAGAAAGTAATCAACTTTCACCAATAAGCAAGTTCATAGAAAAAGTAGTGAGAAGAAATTGTAACGCAGAATGGCTAGATTGCCATTAAGATTGGTAACAGTGTGACCAGGCCATGATATCGGAAGAGTAACTAAAGAATAGCTGGAAAAAAAAACACTGAACGATGACAGTAGGCAATTTTCTGAAGAAAATCGGAAAACGTAGAACTAAGTCACAACGATAAAAGTAGAATAATGAGCTGAGGATGATTATGGTAAAAGGAATAAACAATATACGACGATATTACAAAGGTGAGGCAAAATTTTGGCAATATTAACCGGGGGGGGGAATCAGTTCAACACGTCGAAGGTTCCCGTTGGAACGGGTCACTTCTATAGAAGCCGGTACTGTGAAAGGTTGTGCAGTGTGAAGTGACATGAACACGCAACATCATCGAATTCGCAAACTTTTGATGTAGGAGTTCGTAGTGGGTCATAACGCCGCGGAAGCAACCCTGTAGAGCAAAAGATGAAGGTACAGTTGATCACAACACAGCAACCAAATAGTTCAAGAAATTTCGTTCTAGTTGCAACAACCTCAACGATCAACCAAGGTCAGGTTGACCGAAAACCGTGAATTTTGAGGCTGTGGCCAAATCATAGAGGCAAATCCGACCACCAGCACTCGGAAAATAGCAGACAAGGTCGGTACCTCACCGTTCAGCGTGATTCACAATGTCGTGAAAAGCATCCGGAGTTGTCGCACTGTGCTTCTCATGAACTGACCTCATCTCAAGCACAGAGGCGAGTGGATGTTTGCAAGAAACTCCTTGTAAACCCACGTGATCTCCACTTCATCACGAGAATAATTACATGTGATGAAAAGTTGACATTTCTTCCGTAATCCTAACGTGCAAAAGCAGTGGTTAAACAAGAGTTAGCTTCCTGAACCTATCAAACGCAAGGTGCCGCTCTCCGTCTGGTGGAATTATGAGCGGATAATTTACCACGAGTTCGTTCCGAACGGTCGAACCATCAACGTCAATCTATACTTCGAACAGTTGGAACGGAAGTATGCCATTGTGGGGCAAAATACCCGGCATTGGCCAACATAAACCGAGTACTTCTGCAGCACGGCAACGCAAAACCACATACCTCACGAACGTCCCAGAATTAGCTCCAGGAATTGCTGCCACATCCAGTATATAGTCCGGACCTCGCCGCATAAAATTAATACTTGTTTTGATCGATGGTTCATTTCCTGTGATCATGACACTTCAACAACCAAAAGGTTAATACGATATTCTTGTCCAGATTTGTCTGAACTTTCTAGAACATGGCTTGAAACGAAATAGAGATTCGAATCTCGTTACGATCTTCAATTATAGCGAAAAGCGACAACTCTCGCAAGCATTAGTATGGAAAAAGTAGTTTTCGTGTTTGTTATGAAGCTTCTGTTCATCTTAACGAGTTTCCTTTTTTTTTTAAAAAAAAAAAAAAGGTCGAAACATTATTACAAAGAAAATAGCAACACAAATCTACTGCTTGGAATGAAGAATATAACTACATAACATGCAGAGATCCTTACAGGGCTGGAAGGGTCTTCCAAACTCCCCCAGTCTTCAATATCCCAGCCATCTGTTCCGGCTGTTCTAGAGGCGTCGCCTGCTGTCGCTGTTGCTGTGGTAGTGGCACTTTTATCACCTTCTGCTTGGCTCTGTTGAGCAGGAGTCTGCAATTAAATCATAAACATCACGCTACTTTGCTCCTCTTGCTGGCTATATCCAACTGCTGTGGACAGCTCGATTTTACTTAAACCACATAAATGAGCTCTCATTTTACTCACACGAGTATGTTGTATGTTGAACCCATCTGAAAATGTCCCGAAAATTAGGAAGAAGTATTCATAAAACAAAACAAAACAAAAAAAGTATTGTTATACTGGCAATACCTCTCCACTAGAGATGAAGAATATTTGAACTTCAACAACAGTAAAAATACTATATAAACATATTCGTTAGGCACAGTTTTCTGTTCACAAACTTCGAACGAATCAATCTCAATTTGTAATTACATGACTGTCAAAGCGAACATCTATTTTATTCCTATAAAAACAACCCTTTGGTAATAATTCGTTTGTTACACACAGAACACCAGCTTCGAACAACTCATCTACATACAAAATACTCAAAAAGTACAAGCGGATATTACAAGTGACACAATGTAAAATATGAGACAATTTCATCTTCATGTTTTCACCTCCGTTTCTCACTCACTCAAAATCTGTGAACAAAGTTTAATTTTCGACGCATAAAGGAAAGTGGAGGAAAACAAAGCGTACTTCACTAACATTCAATAGATTAGTGTCCAGCAACGATCTTTAACGATAGTTGGCAGCAGTACCTCTGTATGTCTCTAATATATTCATATCGCTGGACCGAAAAAAGGCGATAAATCGGACTGTAATAATGACCGCGGAATCTCGTTACTTCCACCCTCTTACAAAGTATTAAGTAATATTCTGTTAAGTGTATACGTATATGAAATAATTGGAAATCAACAATGTGGATTTAGAAGAAATAGATCCACGTTGGACCGGATTTTCGCTTTGAGACAAATCTTGGAGAAGAAATGGAAATAAAATGGGACTGTTCACCAGCTATTCATTGATTTTAAGAAGGTTTATGATTCTATCAAAAGGAAAAAACTATACAATATCCTGGTACAATTTGGAATTCCGAAAAATCTCGTTCAACTAGTGAGGATGTGTCTCAGCAACCCCATAAGCAGAGTACGGATAGGTAATAATATGTCAATAGTGTCGAGATACCTTGTAACCATTACTGTTCAACTTTGCGTTAGAATATGCGATTTTAAAAATTAAAGGTGACACAAAGAGACTCATATTGAATGGTTTGAATCAACTGTTCGTATACGCGGATGATGTAGATTTAATAGGGGACGATATAGATGCACTACAAAGCAACACCGATTTCTTAGTAGAAGCGTGCGATGAGATAGGTCTACAGGTAAATGTAGAGAAAACAAAATACATGATAACAAGCCGAAACACACGGAATGAAGAAAATATAAACATAATAATTAGCGATGAGGCCATAGAGAAAGTAAACAAATGTAAATACTTGAGAGCATATATAACAAGCAAAAACGAGGTAACAGAAGATACAAAAAGTCATTTAGTATCGGGTAATGCATCTTTCTATTCAGTCCAAAAATTCCTAACCTCGCGATTAATGTCAAGAAAGTTGAAATTGAAAATATACAGAACGGTTATTTATCCAGTTAATACTTTACGGTTGCGAAAGTTGGAGTACGACCCTAGCAGATGAACATAAATTACGAGTGTTTGAAAATAAGGTCTTGAGAAAGATATACGAAACGAGATGACTAGAGAATGGAGGAGATAGCATAATGAAGAACTTCATGGACTTTACGATTCATCCGATGTTGTAAGAATAATGAAATCGCGACGACTAAGATGGTCAGGCTATGTAGCTCGGATGGGAGACAAAAGGAAAATTATATTCCATCTTCGTTGGAAAGCCGGAGGGAAAGACACCGTTGGGAAGACCGATAAGTCGTTGGGAGGACACTATTAGAAGGGATCTTCGAGAAGTTGGTGCTTGTGATGAAAACTGGCTTGATCTTGCCCAGGACAGAACCCGATGGCGATCGTTTGTTACTGCGGCGATGAACTTGCGAGTTCCTGAATGCTCTTACCAATTCAAGCCTAAAGAGTTCAATCTTTCAGAGAAGAAAGTTCAAAACCATTTCAAGAGTTAAATCCGTGGCGGTTTTTCATTTTCTTTCTTGCTCATTGTTGAAAGAACTTGAATGTTGTTGAGAATATCCAAACCTATAACAATGATGTTCTTTCAACAATGAACAAAAAAGAAAAATGCCACGGATTTAACTCTTGAAATGGTTACGAACTTTATCCTCTGAAAGTTAGAACTCTCTAGGCTTGAATTTGTATGTGCAGCATTGCAATTTCGTACAACGATAAAAATATATTAGAGGCATACAGAGGTCGTGCTGCCATCTAACGTTAGAGATCTTCGTTTACACTAACCTTAATAACCCTTTTGTTTAAACAATGAAAACAGCTATACTGACAAGACTCCAGGACACCACTGACGTCACAACAGGATTTATACTGCCCTACAAAAGCAATGAACGATCCCTCGTGAAGAACAAGATCTACTTTCTTCGCTTTTCTATGCTGGAACAAATAATACGTCCTTCTTTAATTACATAATATCTCCATGACATAAATTAACTCCTACAAGTTAAAACCGTTCTTTTGGACTTAACGCCTTATCAGCTTCCAATTCGTTCTGGAAAAATAGTTAAGTATGTGAGGTAAAAGCGCAATTTCCATTGTACGATCTTCGTACTCAACATGGAAATACATAACTCTTTTAATTTAGTTTTGTTTCTCTGTTTATTTTCAGCTTGTTGAATTTCACAAAACAATTTCATTTCATGCTCCAAAATTTTTACACAATTTTAGTAAGATTCGATACACATACTTCTCTAACCAAGAATAAAAAAAGATTTATTTAAAACTTGTAACACATGTATATATGTAAAATTTCACACCAGTGACAGAACGGGGTATGTTGGTTTAGAATACAGGCCTCCAGTTCAAATATCGTGTCAGCTATCTGATATATTCTTAAGCCCCGTTTCTCAAACATCGGTTTTTATTCAGTCGTTAAGAAATTTCCGATTCACCAACGCTATCGTAATAAATTTAACAAACCACTTACAATCGAATCGCTATTTGCTATCTAAATTTTTCATGGGTACACGAATTCTGATTGGCCTAGGGGAAAGCGGTGTATTACTAACAAATGATTCGTGTAGACCGCGACTTCCTGTACTTTTCGCAGTATTGTGAGTTCTATGATGTGTTCAAGTGAAGAAACTGTGAAATATACGGGGTTACGAAACTGTACTATCTAAGCGGATCGGGAATGTGGCTATTTTATTAATAATCGCTTGAATATTGACTTGTGGACGTTGAAATTATATCTTCAGCCTCGAGAGAAAAGGACAAGGCGAAACGAACGTAGTCTTGTTTTGAAGATATTTTATCTAAATACAAAAATATTATTGAAAGTGTGAAAACGGACGGATGGCCAGTGCTTAAGAGGAGATGATTCCCATTCCTAAATGTCAATGCGAAGTCCGCAACATTAACCAAACGAGGCCTGTAGCTACGGGAGCTCACAGGTCTTTAGTGAATCGAAGCTTTGAAAGGAATTAGAAGAAATTAATGGAAACTCTTTCATATATTTTGAATTTATAGATATAGTTTATTAGTAATAATAATATAGTTTTTCGATTAGGGCCAGTGGTGTGTGGGCTCTGAACCGAAATGTTATCACAATAATATTCCTTTAACAATGCAACACAATTGGGGAATTAATTTTACAGCTCGTACTTCTCTATTTTAAAAGTAATCTTCAAATAATTCTGTTCTTGATTTGATAGACAAAAATTCCATAACTGACAGTGCTTCCAAAGGTCGGAGTCTCTGGTCCCTTGTTCAGTACATTTGTAGTAGATATCAGATACCTTTTATACCAGATATCATATTGAGGTACACGAAAACAGCGTCATATTTTCTTAATGTACATATACATTTCAATGATGCTCTTTAGTATTATCTAAAGAATAAGTGTTTCAAATTACCAAGACATATAATCTTATGTTGCCATTTTGATTAGCTATTTTTATTCCATAAAATCTCTGCTTAAGGAAGACGGTGTTATTTCCTAAACAGTAAATCCTGAAATATAATCATTATCGTTCTTGCCCACCCGAAAATGTCTTAAAACTTTATGATCTACAAAAAATTTTCTGTTCTGAAGAAACCCGGTACAAATATGAGCGGATGAAAAATAAGATTTTTTTCAGTATAGCCTCAAGAAGAAAATACTGGCTACTGAAACACGGGGGCATAATATGTTTTTATTTTCCCTTTCAGTAGTTATATACGCGTAGTACGTAAATAAATTTAATCCATGAAAAGTTACAACTACCGTGCAGTTCAGGAGTCCTTGCAATAAAATTACACACTAAAAAAATATGCTGGACGGGCCTTCGGTAGAACAACATTACCTTCTATGCTCCCCAAAGGTTAAAAAGGAAAAATCAGGACAAGGACACTCAGGAGAGGACGAGCCAGCTTTGGTATACACGTACCAGTGTTGTTTAACGGAAGGCCCGTTCAGCATATTTTTTTTTTTAGTGTGTAATTTCATAGCGAGGACTCCTGAACTGCACGGTAGGTGTAACTTTTCATTATGTTTTTCTCGCTGCGTGATCAGTACGAAACATTTAATCCAGTTTAAACGTATCATAGGTTTATTATTATTATTAAGAAGCAAAATTTTAAGTTTAAGTGTTATATTCAAGTTCCTATGGCGTTTAGTAATAATAATAATAAAAAAAATTACGGCAGGATTCGAAGCACCGCCACAAAAATCTCAACTCACTGAAACGAGCGCGCACTGCAAATTGGGATAGATCAAATGAGTGCATGCCACTCATTTGAGTAATTTACTTTATTTAAAATGTCTTTTCGACGTTTAAACTTATTGAAGTGTATTATTCCAAAGTACATATTAATTGTTTCATCACGCAATTATATGTGTAAACTTTCTTTTTCTTATATTTTTGTCTTCAAACTTTTAAGGAACCAAATCATTATGGTTAAAATTAACGAGAGCTTTAACGGACCGTCAACACTAACCAATGCTGAAGAAGCTGCCACTGCTCTTAATCAGACGTTAAATGTGCTTAACGAATTGTTAAATTCTTAATCAGCGTTGGCGAAACGCGTGGTTGGTATTGTTAGTCAACAGTATTTTGGCCAGGCTCAATTCCTTCGCACTTACTTACCCAATAGGAAAAGATGTAGATACTGATTAAAAAAAGAATCCTGATTCCACGTGAACATAGAGGTTTCGCCCAAAGTGAGTGTTGTACGGTAAGCACATTGTTTCAAAATGGTAAAATATATACGTAAATTTGGATGAAACTGCTCAGACTTCTTACGTATAGACTCTTTTATTGTATTACTGAAATGTTAGTCTTTATCTGGTACAAGTACTTGATAAAGAATTTTTAAAAACGAAAATATAATTTTAAGCCTTTTCCACAGTTCAAAATCCAATCACGTACTCCGATGACAGAGTCGAATGTATACTCCCTGTTCATGCCATGTGGGCTTTATGGTGGACACACACTGTGTGCGTGGGTTTTCTCGGGGTGCTCCCGTTTCCTCCCACTTTCTTCATTCCACCAATTCATCCCATCTTCATCCATACGGCCTGAGCCATAGTTGCCTAAAGGCCTTACAATAAATTCAAAAAAATTCGAATGTATACTATGTCCACCAATTTAGTACTGCAATTACTTGGATTAATATAATCTCTATTTTAAGTAGTGGTAACACAGTATGTACTCTTTACTGCGAAAATTCTACGTGAATTTGAAATAAGAATTGAAATCCTCTGGAAACATAAAAGTCACGAGAAAAGTTTTGCAATACGAAGAAATGGTGCTTTCTAAAAAATTCATTTATGACATTTAGGCTCAGGTCAGAAAAGGTGTGATGGATCTCAGGGTATCCTCGAAAGATCAGTAGAGCAAATCATTATATTTAAATACTTTCTTAATGTAGATCCGTTTGTTGAAAGAAGAAAATACGGTGCAGACCATTTTACTTTTTCCTCCTGCGAGAATTGTCACCGTGCCCCAGTTCCACCACTCGACTGCGTCGGGCAAGCTACGGATGACAAGGGGAAAATTCCTGCACGAGATATATTTATTGGTCATCAATTAAAACACCAATCATTCTGGGTAGAAGAAATCCTTTTATTACTTTTAATCATGGAAATGAGAGCTCCAAAAATTAATTAATACGAAGATAAAATCATAAATTAAGATAAATGAGAAACCACTGTTCACATAACCTATGGTCGCCTATACGTCTACCATAGTCTACCCGGTCTAATATCCTATAGCGACTTATATTTTATAATTCTTAATAATTCACGAAATATTTGTCTGATCACTTTCAAACTTTGACAATACTAAAATAAAATATTAATCCATATGAAAATAAAATAAAATGAATTCCACAACCTTAAAGAACAGAAAATACATATAGAAATACAAGAAGAAACAGTAATGCCATCTAGTGAGCATAAATTCAAATTTTTGGCAAAGTCTATAAATCATGTTTTTATATAGCTGAAATGGTTCCAGCTCTTAAAAAGAACAATTAACATTAATATAAATAATATTTTCTATGATTTTTAAGCTTTATAAATATTTCGCCTTCATAAGGAGATACTACGAAGGGTACCTGAAAGGATGCCGGAAGGAGTTAGCCAGATCCAAAGTTGAAGGTACGCGGTCCTGGTATTTGCCTGGTGTGACTGAGCAAAAAACCATAGAAAAACCTGTCAGGATGGTCCACCGCTGGTATCGAACCCAGGGCACCCAAATTCTAAGCCAACACTGTATCAACTGAGCTACGGCCGCTCGGTACGAAGAAATAGTGTGTTAGTAGAACAGCGCATTACGATTGGCGGGTAGGGTGATTGATACGAACCATACACACAAAAGATCGTCCTCCAGCTGTCAGTAGAAATACAACGGTAAAATGTTTAGATCGACGAAAGATGAATTTCACGTCATTCTGCGTAACAACTTCGAACATGAGCTGATTGTAGATGAATGCTTAAACAAAATGGCACCTATGAGTGTGATTAGAAGTAAATGTCCGTAAGGTAAACGCACCAGTAGTGGACACTTGAAGAGAAAAGTTGTAAAATAATTTTCCTGAAGACGGTACTCATTTCACTACAAGGGAAAATTTAATCTAGTATGTTCTGTTGCCACTGAATGTTATTCGCTCGTCACTGGTTTCATCTTATATTTCTCACATGACGTTAAATTAGGTCCATGGTTGCACCTACTCTTCCATGCATTCTGTTAAGTGATTTAGGCGAGAGCTTTCGTTTTTTAATCATGAAATTACAACAACGATTACTTTTGTTGTTCTGCATTATTATACATTATTATCTCGGTTTCGAGTATTTAAATCGCCAAACCAATGATAACTTGGATCTGCTATGCAAAGCAGGAGTGTCCATTACTGGTACGGCAAAGTCAGTTTCTGTCCAGTTATGGACATTCACTATTCAGTACTGAGTTGAAATCAAAATCCTTGATTGTTATTAACGTCCTAAGCGAGCGGATGAGCTTCTAAAGCGTTCTCTGAACCACTCCGTTCAACAGCTCTCCTGGAAAATTGAACTCATGAACACGCGCGCAGAAAATGAGCGCGCTGAACTCTCCGCAACTCCGAGGGCGAAATCATTATTCTGTTAGTTGCTTTATTTCAACTTGGGAAAGATAATTTACTCTTCACGGCCATACGTTTGTCAGGAAATCTTTTGGTCCCATTTCTTCAATGACGGACGCGGGGATCCCCATTAATGAAATTGTTTGTTTTAATATTGGACACTATTCATGGTAAATTAGAATTTGCATTTTTATGGCCACAAGGAATCTATGGCTCAGGCCGGGATAGGGTAGGGGAAAGGAAGCCGGACAAGTCTAAAGCTGAAGGTGCCATTAGGGCATTGGCCTGTTATGACTGAGTGAAAACAAACGTTAAAATCTCAGTAAGGATGGTCGAGAGCTATTTTCGAACCCAGGACCTTCGGAATTCCATGAAACAATCAGATAATCGAAGAACAGCATTAAACATATAATCGTGTTTACTACTTATATTCGAAACATCAGCCATGATTATTTACATTATTTTGAGTTACAATATGTCCATTACTGGAACATCCAGGGTTTTCCGTGTCCATCATTGGTACAAAAACAATGTCACACAAAAAACGTGATTTCCTCTCAAATAGTGTATGTTGATGAAAGTAATGGGTAACATGGAGAACGTGTAACATTCTCATTTGATAAACTGTATCTGAGTTAAAAATTATAAAGGTGAAAAGTGTCCCTTACTGGTGCGTTTCCCTTATACAGGACAAAAATTGTTTGAGCATTGTTCCTACAGGGACAATGATGGACCTTTTAGATGATGGACAAACTGCAGGTGCTTCTCATCTGATGCGCAATTTTGGTGACAGAATGAGGGGGTACCCAACTCTCGCCAGAAACGTGGATAGCCTGGTTGGGCGAGTGGCTTCGTGTACAGAGTAGAAGCAGGCAGTTCGAAACAATGTTAATAAATTAAGGTACTTGTGTCCTCTGTATACTATTTATTCGTTCTCGTCTCATCTGGAAACGGTGGACAACGTACCAGATATCAACGATGGACAACGGTATCAACTGTTGATCAACCAAGAGAAACTGGGAACTTACTTTCTGTTCATTCAAACAACTTGCCTTATTTTGACGTCTTTCGAACAAGTCATATACTTTCTATTCTAGATATCGTTGCTGAACTCCTAAATAACTTACCTCTATGTCACCCCAGTTCTCTGTGTCACCCCAATTCTCGTCGTAGTCTGACACGGACTCAGCTCCTTTACTTTCCTCTTGTTCCAGTGACGTCATCGAGGTAACACTGGACGTTGTAGTAGAGATACTACTACTCGAAGGTTGTTCTGAAAGGTATAACGCAACGTGTTACTTTCATGTACAGTTTACATCTTACCCATTTATCTATCTCACAGATTTTTAATCCAGATACATAAATGCATTTATAGTGTTTCAAATTCATCTAATCTACGCTTGCTTTGTATAAAATGTCGTTAAAAGGCACGATCTGACGTTCTACGAAATTCAATTAACTGTTGCAAAATATCACAATTGCCACAAACACATACGTACAGAAATGTGTGAATTGTGCTTCTTAAAAAGTTTTTATTAACAAGTAAGCTCTCTTTTGTTTTAAATAAAATAAAAGGAATAAAACTCAGCAGGGACACGTCAAAAAACATTTCAAATCTACAATACTTCGTATAGTTCACTGAACTTCGACATGTAGATTAGGAAGTTAAAATTTTCGGTGAAGCCGGTATGAACAGGAGTGAGTTCGAGAGCAGCATGGCGAGTCACATGGAGGGAGGTGGTTATGTGGCGTCACCTGATACCGACTGAAGGTAAACAAACACAGCGTCTGAATGTATTTACATATTCTGGTGAACAGAGAGCTTTTGCACGTCCAAAATCTGCCATGAGTTGCCCAGAAAATCTGCCAGGATGGATTCAGAGGGAAATACCGTTATGACTTTACGGCTCTTAAGATAGTAATATTGTGAATGATACTCTTAATGTTTTTTTCTGTACTTGCACGAGTTAGTTTCATAAGCTGGTATTTTCATAATTTACGATTACTTTTCAATATGTGTTTGGTTATTCCAGATTTACAGTTTGATCTTTGCATTTAAATTATGTGCATAAGCTATCCTACATCGGGGTTTCCAAAACTTGCGCCTACGGACGTTATTACGTTATTCCTTGGCAAATTCTACAGCCGAAATACTTTTTTTGGTTTTTTCTTTTTCTTTTTTTTTCTGATTAAGGGCGTGTTACCTTCGGGTTAACTTTAGTGAAGCCCTCAGTTTTTACTAGAAATTCGGAAATTTACAGGAGAAAGGAGGTAAGAAATGTTGTTTTGGAGTTCTTATGTGATCTTTAGGTGTTTATGGTTGAGAGTGATGTTATGTTGAAAACGAGAAATAATATGTAGAAGTTGGTACTATCTGCAAGATGCGGAAGGTATCGATGCTTGAGGAGCATGGTAGTCGTATAGCATGGCAAATCGGTGCGTTGGATGTGTTATTTCTGCGTTGAGCTTGACTGAATTATATAAAATAATGAAGAGGGTCTACTGAATTTTTGTGAGGCGCACGGATTACTGAATTTGAGGACACAGTGCAGAAAGTGTGGGAAGGAAGTGAAAATCAACAAGCGTAGGGGAACTTATCGTTTCCGTTGTAATGCAAGAGTACGAGGTGCAAAATGTATGTGGGAAAAGACGGCAACGAAGGGAACATTTCTAAATTATCAGTGTTGCGTGTGAAGAAAGTGTTGTGGTGCCTTCTTAAACGAGACAAACAGGCGTTCATAGAGCATGAATTGAAGTTGTCCTCTGCAGCAGTGGTCGATTGGAGTAGTTATTGTAGGGAAGTGTGTCTTGACTGGGCGATAAGAAAGTCAACGAACATCAGTGGTCCTGGAAAAGTCGTTGAAATAGACGAAGCTAAATTTGGGAAAAGGAAGTTCAATAGAGGCCGCCGAGTGGACGGTCAGTGGGTATTTCGTGGCGTGAAACGTGGTCCGGAGGGAAAGCTTTTTGTGTTGCCAGTACCGAGAAGAGACAAAGGAACGTTACTTAACATCATAAGGGATCGAATATTACCGGGAATATTCTCAGACTGTCTCAATGATGAAGATTTCAGGCACCTTCCAGTGAACCACAGTCTAGAATTGTATGCACGGAAGCTAGTGGAGAAGTACACGAGAGAAATCAGGAGATTTTAGATAGGGAACAGATGTCCGTCCACACCCAGGAAATCGAGAGCCATTGGCGAATTATACGGTATTGCATACTTGTGATGGAAAAAAAAAATCTGCACACTTTGAAGGTTATTTGGCAGAATATTTGTTTCAAGAGAGGAGATCATATCATCAGCTCGTGAATTCCTCCTGGAAGAAGCGGAACTGTACAAGCCGAAGTTCTGAAGGTAAGTGAAAGTTTACGTAACTTAACCTTTTTTAATGCTTTTTCCAACAATTTTTAATATTTTAAGTGCTTTTTTTATAGGTTTGAAACTGGAGGGGCAGCTCTGAAGTTAAGCCCTACCTCTATTGTGTGACAGATAAAACAGTTTTAGCCAGTGTGAAAGTAGTTGAGCTTACGGAGTACTTGTCTACAGAATTTTCAGACCTGAAATCAATCTTTCTATGGAGAAGAAATATATTTTTTACCAGTCAGTTAGCGTTTCTCTTTAACAAACGTTTAATCGACAGACTGAACAGTTCTGATTGCAGGAGAGTATCCAACAGACCCAACTAGTTTCACACTGGCTGAAACAATTTACTCTTCGAATAATAGGAGTTGCCACTTTAACAGCATTTCGTTCTTAATATCTAAAAAAAATATGAGACGAAAATTTGCCAGGAGTATTTCCGCCTTAGAATTTGCCAAGGAATTCTGTGGTAACATCCGTGGGCGTGAGTTTTAGAACATCATATATACGTTTCGCTTTGTCAATGTACTCCTTTCCACATTCACAAAATCCTTTGTACATACCAGAATTATTCAACTTTTCTAGTTCCGCTTTCTAAAAATCGTTTTCCGGCAGTAGGCTTACGGCTTATACTAGTAATGACTCTGTTATTGGTTCTAGTTATACTAAGGTTCAGTACTGCGATTGAACGCACGACCTACCGAATGATAAACCAACGCTCTACGACTGAGCCACGGTCACTCGGTAGTAAGGTCCAGAAAACTGACGTCTGTTTTCTTCCTTTTCTAATATCGGGGTGAATACTCTTTGGAGCGCTTTATTACTTTGGTATATGAACAAGATGACGTCCAGAAATGAAAGTATTGGAAAAAGGGATCCCATCGCCAAACCGAAGACCAGTTTATATACCCTTCTATCAAAGGAATAGCACTCAATTTCGAAACTTATCTGCAGGTCTTTCAGAGCTTCTCTTCGAATGGATCCAGTTTCCTTTTCAACCATCAGTTCTACCACTTCGTCATCGACTACATTTAGCGCTATGGAAGTTAGTAAGTCTATATTTCCTTCCATATTGTTTCTATGGTCGGACGGCCGGCAGCAGAATTTGAATGTGTGTGTGTCTTCGAATTGGCTTCGAATTCTTAAGGGTGTTTCTTAAGAAAAGTTAGACTCTTTATAGCATTCTTTGTCGATTTCTTTTAGTTACTCGAAAGCTAAGGATTCTACAATTTGCTATTGAATCAAAGTAATAATATATAAATTTCCAGTATTGAATTAACTTGATCGTGCTTTGCTTACAATAGGGTAGCATATTCCGTGCAAAAACGTTGGACGCATCGCAATTTCTGACGAAAACAACTAAGCTGAATACCTTATTTTTTCTTAGCAATAATAAGATAAGCTGAAACGCATATTTTCATCACTTCCTGTTAATTCAATTGAACACTTACCCAAAGAACCAGGCTTGCTGAGACTCTTACTGGTAACAGTCGTGGATCTTACAGTATCCGAGTGACTCCTGTAGAACTTGGACGTTACTGCACTCACTGCCCATCCTGCCCATGTTGCTGCTGCATTGGATAAACTTGGTGTCGCTGTATGAACATCAGCCTCTATAATAAACAAATAAAGAAATGAATAAAAAGAAATGATGAAAGGATAATCATGTAAACGAAATATACGGTAACTTCAAATTACTCTCGTTGTGTACAAAATATACGGTCTTCTACGTATGTCTTTTTAAACTCCTTACCTAAAGCGTCCATTGAAATACCTTGTCATTTGTTTTGATTTTGCTTCCAATTATCTGCAAATTATTTATCTTCAACGGAAAACCGGCCTTGTTGATCACTATCGTTTCTGACTTGAGTCAGTTTGCAAACCGTCGGTTCTGCGAAAAATTGATACTTCATACCTTGGAGTGGAAAAACTACATCTACGGGCTTTACACCATCTTAATACAACAAGCCGTCAATTCATACAGCTAAAACTGTCTGCTGGACAAGCAATGGCGAAGACAGCGACCTTAGCGTTACTTCAAGATATCATATTTTGTATTGACCGGGTGTGACTCACGATAACCACAGGAAACCTTTCAGGATGGAAATTTGAGTATTTTACGCCAGTTCTTTTCAAATACGAGGCGACCACGCTCACGCTGAGCTTACGTTAATATGTCTTGGAATAAAAGGCTTGGAAAATCTGTGTTATTTATTTCTCTGTGTCTTGTTTGAGGAACTAAAAGTACCTTAAAATTAACTACGAATGATGACATATTTCATAAACGACATCATTCTATGTTACAGAAAAATCACAAAGTTTCTCTGATTTAATCTTAATTAATCTTTTGTAAGTTTCCAACCTTTACGCTTTTTTCTTTTTGTCATCATCATTTAACGCATTTTTAGAAATGTCATTTTTGCACGAGAAGCTAAACTAATTTGAAAAAAGTAATTTTCGTGTGGTCAGCTTCTTGCTGGTGCAAAGTTTTCACCTTAACTACGTTTCTGCTGTTTCTCGAGGCTTCATCGGGTAAATATTTACATGAACAATATCTGCGAAGGATTTTCCATTTCTTGTATTAACCTTTATTCTTTCCTTTCTCAGATATTCTTCATGTAAATATTTACCCGATGAAGCCTAGAAACAGAACTGAACTTTAGTTGGTGTAAAAAGTTTCCACCAAGAAGAAGTTACACGTAAGTCACTCTTATAAATACAAATTCTTTTACGTCAACCCAGTGCTTCGAATATTTTAGTTATGGAAGTTCATTCACACTTAACATAAACTAATTAAAATAGCTTAAATTTTCCAGAAACAGGATTTCTCAAACACGAAAGAATGTTTCTCAGAACTTTCGAGTTAGGTGATACTGTCTCGGAAGCAAATGTAAAATTAGAAAGTTACAAGATACTATTTTTCTAACAGAAGAGCAACGACTAACGTGTAATTTTCTCTTTTAAGGAATTTTTTTGTTCTGTCTAATACGACGTTTAACTTGAATCAGTTAAATTAGCGTCATGTAACTAAAAATACTATTTTTTTTTTCAATGGGTCAATAAGAATGCCCATTTTTAATTGACTTATTCACGAACAGTTACTCAACCCACATCATTTATCATAACCATGCAACTGTTATAATTTGAAGTATGTCAAGCCATATTAGAAACTAGGACGCTATACTCGAATTTCTGTACGTAACACTTAGTATGAAGTGGAAAACCCAATTCTGATTATAATTATTTTACATCTATTTTAATCTCCACCACCATGCAAGTTACTTAAGAGTCCCTGGGAGCCACGCTCACTACTTTTTAGGTTATAAAAATATCGAAAAACAGAGAACAATATTGAAACTTTGAAAAGTGATCCCGGTAATACTTATTAACACTCATCTGAACTCCTTTCGATTTTGAAACGGTTTCATTTAGCTGCCTAAATGAAATGCCCGTTCAAGTATAACGTCATAGCTCAAGCATTCAAATTTCTCATCTGAAACAAAACACACTAAAATTGTGAGTTAGTTTTCATCTGGTAAATATGCTTAAGCATTATCGGGACCGCTTCCCAAAATACTATATTACTGCTGGTCACATGTCCGTTCTTTTCTAAATAACTTTTAAAAAGAAATAGGCAGTACTAAAGGCCTCTTAACAATTAAACTTGTGTGGTGGGTTCTTTACAGCTAAGCCATGACAACGACAATTTAAAAACATGCATCCGACTCAGTCTGATACTCAGAACATCTGCTGACTTTTAAGCTTAAAACTCAAAATCAATGAAGAGAAACGATGGCTCCTCCCTTTTTGTTCTTACCCATGGACTCCCTGAGGCTTGGATCTTCCGAGACTTTCTCCATTTTTCCTAAGAAGCCTTTAATAGTACGAAAAACATTATCCCTCACAGATTTCTCAGGATCAATTGTTAACTGACAGAGAGCAGGAAGAATCCGCGCTGCCACTTCTGCCAACAGAAAGTATTGCTGAGTTGCTGCCAATGCAAGAACACCTGGAAAACATAATAATAACTGTTAATGTAAATAGTTTAAACTATGTTAAAATCATCAAACCACGTTTACATCATCTATATGGTATTACTTACCTTCGAATGTCCAGATACTTCTCGTAACACAATAAGAACACTAATAAAGATAATATCTTCGCGTCGCCAGACGCAAGCTTCATCAGTCGTTATTGTGTTCTCAGTCTTTTAATTGTATATTTGTGTTACGAGGAATATCTGAAAATTCAAACGTAAGCAAATCACGTTTTCCTCATTACGAAACCAATCATGTGATTATATTATATTAACTCGACAAAATTCGCAGCTCTGAGCTAGCTTGAGACTTGAAGACACTTTATGTGCTTAGTTTAAAGAAAGACTTAGGGAAGGAAATCGTCACCCTACTGAAACACAACTCCCCGTATTTGCCTGCTATAAACGAGGTGAAACCATGATTTAGGATGGTAAACCTACATGCAAAACTCCCTACTTACCAGGCAACAGACACTTATATCTTTGCAATACATGGTTTCATGAGACGGGGAGGGGGATGAGGGAGGAAAGAAAAAAGTAAAGAACATTACTGTTAAGACTCATAATTTGTTTGGGATACCAACCATTACGACGATGGCTAGGTATCACAACATTAATTCGATTTCTCAACTGTATTTAGAAAGAAAATCCATTACATAACTTTAATAAATATATGTACACAAAAGAAAAAGAAAGGAACATATGCAAACACACACACATGCGCGCACACGCAAGAAAGAATGGCTGGATAATGGTTTAGAGGCTTCTTGCGAAAATTCAAGTTAATTCTTGAAAACAAAAAATCATTACAAACTACCAAAACGTAACAAAAGCCTACCTGCACTCCGGGCAGGTGGAAAAGGATCCTTCATAGCACGGATGAAAGCAGATATCAGAACCTTTTGCCTTATCTGGGGATGTAAATGCTGTGCGATTTTCCCCAAACATACTGTTGTATTAGTACGAATGCCTCCCTACAGATAAAAGAACGAAGACATTTACAAACATTGAAATTATTCTCCTTACAATCATAAATTACTATGTAACTAATTGGTTTTATACACGGAATTCTCCAAGAATTTTATTCCCATGAAAAGAATGCCAACAGAACAACAGTGCTAAACAATGAAAAAGATACTATATTGGATATTACACACTTAAAAAGTAGCAACACAAAAACGAATGCAAAAATACGATTTTTCCTTTGTTTTTTTTCCCCTAAATTCTTACCAGAATATAGTTATGCTACTACCACGTTCATGTTTATCAAGACCAAATGTGCTCTTATTTCAAAAGAAACTCACTAAAGGACTATGAGTAGTATACAAAACTTCAATACCCCAGACTGACTCACTTCAATACAATACAATACTAGTTAAACAGTAAGTCAACTATTTTGGATATTCTACTGTTCCTTATGTCTCCCCTTACATATACATACAGATGCTCATCAGAATAATGGAAACACCTGTAGTTGGCAACACGTCAGATGTATG
>JAGDQP010003393.1:5941-94526 GCA_022664845.1 Lepisma saccharinum
ATGTTGATGGCGATTCATTGTCTGTCGTCCCAGTTGACTCTTTTTGTAACGGTGGGTCACTTTGTTTTAACAAATTTTTCAAAAGACGCTTTAGCTTTTTCTGGTTCCTGTTTCCTTTTTCTGAAGTAAGCGCCAGAGGGTTTTTTTTTTCAACCATACTCGTATCTGAAAAGCAGTGTCTAAACTAACATTGGCATCAAAACCACACTTTCACAATGTTAAATTTCAGGGCCGCCACACGATAAGTACACTATTTACTTCTTTTCCAACTTTTCTATAGTAAAAGGATTTTCCAAAATTTACTTCCTTCAGCTTCGATGAACTCTACTACAAAGGATTTCTTCTCTACAAGACTAGGAACAGATAAGATTAAGAACTTATTAACACCAAACTTGGTACTCATGGATAATCACTGTTATCAATGGGAGGAACTCACCTTAGCTTCCTATCCATATGCGGCCGTACGATGCAATTATTTCAATAATAAATTCGTAGCGTTTCTCGTATGTGTTATCCACTAAGTGTACACAAAATTTCACTTATAAGTTATCATTTCACTAAAACACTCGTCGATTATACTTTCACTAGGTTATTCCCCTGTATGAAATGTAAACTTACTTTACTTTACCGCAGACGCATAATACTGAATAACTCTATTTAAATATAAGTTGCATACTGTTTGCTGAATGACAATTAAATTCGTGGTTAGCGACAATTTTGTTTCTCTCCTGTATTTTCACGCTTCACTACACATTACATAATTTTATCTGATTAAGCCTTGCGCGTTTGATTTACAAAATATACAGATAAATGGTTTGACTACATAATGCCATATTCTAGATACAACAGAACATTTGAGTTCAACAAAATACTTGAAAAATAATATGAATGAATGTTCTCATGAAACTACGAAGGACAGAAATATACTTATAAGCAGTCGTTCGTATAATTGAACACAATGTCTAGGCCAATATTTCGCCTTATTTCAAGTTTATTTGGCCTTTTCGAACACTTTTATAATGCTTCATATACAGTTTGACGTTAATAAATACAGGTACTTAAATCTCATCTGACCCAACTCAACTCGTCACAAGAATTATTTACAAGCACAAAATTAACCGTATAAAATGAATAAGCATGACAGGATAATGTTCCGCGCGTGTAATACTACATACATAATGAATTGATTACCGAACTAAGTCCACTGTTATAGTCTACAGGCAACAGTGTATCAAAAAGCTAGACGTAACCTCACTCAATTTGCCGGTATAACAGAACTATGGTATGATGAAGTTAGGTTACGTTCGATCAAATCTTGGACAAGTCACAAGAATGCATACTAAAATAGGTAAAAATATATTTTGAGAGTCTGATATTAGTTCGTAATGTTCAAGCAAGAGATATTCATAATATCTGGATAGATCAATTCTCAATCATTCAAAACAAATGAAATACAAAATTCTGATACGGTACAGTTGCAGGCATATGCCTATATTAAACGTACTGTTCTTAGTTCTGATGCTTTAATATTTCAATCAAATGGAAGTTCGTGAATCGTGATTCTTCAAAAGCAAAAGCTGTAGTATTTAACGGTACATGCGCAACACTTCAAACTGGATCTGTACCATGTTTTTCTGCCCTTGTAACCATTAGATGGGCCTAATCCACCATCGATCTAACCTAACTGTCCTTGCATTAACTTAGACACTTGCAGAGGTATTTTTCAGTGATATCAGCTACGAACAGCTTCTCTTCAACATGCTGATAGTGATACCAAATCTAGTAGACAGATCTGTTTACAGTGTTTAGAGGGAATAATCTACCAGGCTTACCCTAAATAGAAGACAACTTTGGATATGGCAGGTAGCGTGACACCCTGATATAAAAGCACTGTGAATGTACATGCAAATTCAGACAGCTGATAATCAGGTACCGGTAATAGAAATTCTCGCAACGCACTGGGCTTTTCAGAATATTTTTCAATTATGAACTCGTAATTATTTATTCTCAAGAACTGTACTGTAAAACAATCCAAAAATAAACGTATGGAAATACTCCGAGAGCAGACGGGGTCGAAGGTCCCCTTATTTCCTAGCTCCTCCTACATTATCAATTCTTGCTTTATAAATGGGTCTTTTATGTTCCACGTATTCAGTGCACATTCATCTTCGCGCTAATATCATCTATTTCATACGCCATCTATTTCATGGTGTTCATTTCTATTAGTGATATCGACAGTCTAGTTCGAATGTCGCAGCGCCAGCGCAAAGGAGTGGGGACTGTGCGAAGTGCAGGGCTGCCAAAATGAATAGTTAATATCCCATCTTACAATTAGAATAACAACTGACAAAAAATTAAAATACCATCCACCCTTCATTATCTACAAGTACAACTTCCTCTTCATAAACGTGTGGGGCGCTGAAGTAAGCAAGTTTTAATAATAATTGCTTGTAAACCATACGTTAAAAACTCCTAAATATTCCTCCCTTACATTTTAAAACAAATTCTAGCGCCCTAGGCAGCCACCTATCTTGCCTATATGGACGAACCGGCCCTGGCTGTACTGTAACAACATATTTGTACACGCCGAACCTGAACGCACAGATTGTCTCCTCCTGTTGACTCGCATAGTTGGAAACTCTGTCCTCCGTGACTCTCTAGTGAACATAATCAAACTACTCGTAACATATCTGAAACTTGAATAGCTATTGTTGATTTATTGTTGTTTTAATCGGATTACCGTTCGTTTTTAATCATCCATAGTCTATGCTGGTAACCTTTAATTAATGAGTTTACGCTTTTGTATAGATCTTTCATGTTATTTGCCTCACCATTTTCGTCTGTCTCCTGAATTTTCTTCGTAAGATATTTTTGCTTTTTGTTTCTAAACTCAAGTGTGGCATTACCTTTGGCGTTACTGTAGTGGTTTCCATTTGCTTTGGTTTTTATCTTTTAGCCATCGCTACCTTTCTTAGGCCCCTTGATAGCAAAGCTATAGCCAAAGGGACCTTCTATTCCCGCTCAAGGTGTCCGTCTGTGTCCAGAGATTAAATCTCAGGAAATACAAGGTGTAGCGAGATTCTTCAGGTGTCGTTAGAAAGGCCTTGGCTAATCTAGCTCAGAGCCCCTGGAACTGTCTTGATGGGTGTAATGGTTCAGTGTTGCCAGCTCATTTGCTAAAAAAAAGATTATTGAAAGAACTTCCATTCAGTTAGACCCAGCTGTGCCAAAGTTGGCATAAATATCATTCAACATAAGTACTGTGGATTTTCCCGAACCTAATCACTACAGTTGTCAGTGTTGCCAGCCTATTTTATAAAAAATAATAATTGCGTGGTTAAAATGCTACGAAAGGCCTTTATGATTGTTAACAGAATTACAGCCTTAACTTGTTTTGTTCATGTCCTTGCAATGCTTAAAACATCCTTCATCAAATCAAGGTTAACTTTTTTCCGGCTTTCTACATCTACCCTCTCCTCTGCTGCACCCTTCACTTTGTCACGAAACGCCTCTGACATCTCATTCATTATTAACATTAATGTCATTATTATAATTACTCGAGTCGACTAAGAATTCGAACCTATTTGAGAGTAGGAGTTGGTAATCTGATTTTACGCTCGGATTGTTTTAATCCTTTTCCTTCGAATTTTAGGTATTTAAATTGTTTACTTTCCTCGTTCGCGATGTACAACTTTTCCGTCACTTCTGTGCTCCCTAACTGATGGTCGGTGGTGTCGCTTCCGATCCTCTGTAAGCATAACGTTGATTTTGTTGGTTCAGTAGAATTAATTTATTTTTGGCCTTTAGGGCGGTGGTGACCAGGATGCTGTAGGGAAAATATTAGAAGATAGTTAGTTGGTCAGGGCTTAGTCTAGAGGTTATCACCCAGGTATTTACCTGATGTAACTGAGGAAAAAATTAATTAAAAATGGGGGTAAGCAGAGACCGTTCCCAGGACTTGCTGTTGCTATACAAGTACTCTACCAACTGAGCTACGATCTCTCGGTCTTCGTCTATATACGTGACCATTTCGGTTGTGTATTTTGACATCCGGAGATATCAATGTTCATTTATATGTCTTTGTGTTCAAAGTACGTGCCCTTTACTATTAGTTTTTTTAAAAAAAACTGAAAAAGGCATCAGTCGCATCCATTGTTTTTGTTGATTTCGTGAAGATTTGATTTGCCTATAGTAGGTCTAAAAATTTGTTCGCTACCTACGTTTATGTTAAAATTCCTGAATACAATTTTCGTGTTATACTTCAGTACTCCGTCAAACCACCCTTCTAGTTGAACGTAAAATGTATATTTACCGTTATCATCAGCGTCTTCGGTCAGAGCATGGACATATATTAAATCTGTGTTGCAGCATCATGTACCTTTCGTAACTTTTTTTTTTTACGAAAGTTCCATATTTTGAACTGTGAAATTGAGCTCTTATTTATAAGGGATCAAGGCATCATTTCCAAACTCGTGTGTTTGAGTTCCCCCGTAGTAGAAAGTGTTTTTTTCCTGTCGAGTGCTAGCTCTATATCTTCATCGTCCCACGGATTTCTCCTATAGCTACTATGTCTATCCCGTACTTCTCGCTTCTGCGTACTACGGTCTAAAGAACACACGTTTTTTATAATGCTCGTACGTGTCATGTTCCTATTTTAACGTGTTTTCAATCGTGTTCTCCAAGCACCGTGTAGCAGTTTCCGCCCGGAGACTAGAACACTAGTTTACCTCCGCATTGTTTTACTAACCAAAATTTAGAACCACATTGTTTTACTTTTTCCTTGACATGTTAGAGCGGTGTAGAGTTGTTGGCGCAGCGCAATGTTCTAGATGTTTTCCTCTGTCCATTTCTGAGCCTTGCTGATGTCATTCATCTTTAGCTTGAGGGTGATAATAGTGAAGCTACTAAATTTTCTTCAATGTTATCTTTCTCTAACCTTTGCAGATCCAACTATTAACTGCAAGGCAGACTGGTTTTGGTCTGTCCGAAAATATTATCAGTACCCACCATATGTGGTGGACATTCTCCTATTTACCATCTTGGAAGGGAGCGTCTGGTGACAGATCAGTAACTCCTACCTGGTAGTTGAAACCTTCTATATCTCTAAAATGAAGCAGAATTAGACAAATGATAAAGATAGCAATTTTCATTTTTAGTGCCATTAATTTATATTTACCTACTAAACTTGTCTATCGAATTCTTTTACATCTTACTACTCAGTCAGGATGGTCGGCCTCTGGTATCGAACACAGGATCTCCAGAATGCAAAGCCAACACATTATCGACTAAGCTCTGTTCGCTCGGTAAAGGAACTGACAACCAAAACATACTGTGCAGTTTCCATGTCCTAAATAAAATATAAATCTTTCAATTCATGAAAGTTAGTTCCTCTGATTTTTTGTACATGAATTTGTGACACGAAATGTTGAATTTTATTGTGTGTGGTCTCCCCATTTGCGAGATTTTCAGCAAGAGCAAAATGTGTCACCATCTTTTGGTGGTAACGATGTCGAAAGGATGAAATAAACTACTTACGAAAAAAAACACTCACAGCTGACGCTAACGTATTAACTGTGACAGTCGTCAACGAGACGTGTAAACGCCCCCATATGACGACCACACCCGAACTCACATGTATGTGACTGACTTCTCTCAAAACAAACTCTACGACCTGGTCAATGTAGTGTAGCTATCTTAACAGAGATATTACCAGCTTATTTTCAACTTTCATTTTTATCAGTTCCTGCTGCTTTTATTCTCTAATATACAGGATACTCAGTGATAAAAACGAGAAAAGGGGGAGAATTAATGTAATGTGCTTGATGCAGCAGAGAGGTATAATGAGATTTATGGGTGGGAAATCTTCTCCATTCTGCACTCTCTATTACTTAGCTTCCTAAACGAGATAGTAAGCTCCTAATGATAGGACCCACAGATTTTTATAAAGTGGACTCCGAAACACTCCATTCAATAGATTTCAGCGGGACTTGATCCTTAATCACGTACGGAGAAAGGAGGAAATTACTGTTCCTAATTGTGTTCACAAGAGTTTTGTCGTTCGCGAATAGTAAATTTATACTGTTATTGTACAGTTTAAAACCATACTGGTTCCAATATCTCACCAAGTCTCAACGAATCATAGTGAGGCAAGACCATAAGATAAAAGTTTTTATTCCTCTGCTTTTGAATACTCTGTACCAAAGTGAATGCTTACAACCACGTTAAACAATTATTAAAACACAGACAATGATGTGCAGTAAAGATGATAATTGACAACAGTGTTTTCACTACTGCAAAGGATATCTCCAGAATTGGAGTCACACACACACAAACCCGCGCATGCTCCACATTTCACTTAACGGCGAAATGATTAGTCAAACATAAAGTATTACATGATTTTGTGCTTGGAATATCTCGAAGGGTTCAGAGCGTACATATCGTACATATTTCTACACATTAGCATAATTTGAATTCATTTCGTCAGCTTTGGCTCAGACCAGGATAAGAGAAGGAAATAATGTGGAAAGGAAGTCGGGTAGGACCTACTTTCAAGGTGACATCCCGGCATTATGCTGGTCTGACTGAAGAAAAAAAATAAAACCCTGTCACGGTGAGTAACTACTGGAGTAGCTCCAGGAACCTTCCGATTGTTAAACCAAGATTCTACCAACTGAGCTACGGTGCACAACAACAGTACCGTCATATCCAAACCACAGAAGTGTAACATTGCTGATGGAAGAAACTACATGCGCGTTTGCAGCGTAACTCTTAAAAGGGAAAATAATATTTCCATTAAAGCATAAAGACCATCAACAGTTTTTGAAGATGTGAAAGTGTACAGAAGAGAGGAAGTAACAGGTTGCGAAAGACAGAAAAATCGAATCTTACAAATCGTTATATATCAGCTGATCAGTTGAAAAATTTTGGAATAAAATTTAAAAAAGGATTTTAAAAATCTACTGAAATAAAGAGGGAGAACCCTGAAACTGTTCAAAGAAGAAAGAATTACCAACGTAAATTTGTCGCCAAAATTATTTATCCGCTCCTCGTGTGAAGTACGCAGAAACCGAGCTTAACTTATGGCAACAGTGTTAGGTAGAAAAGTACGTGGCATTGCCTGATGACGCGGCTCTTTTTATGCCATGGCCCTTTTACTGCTTGCTCGGTGGGTTGTACGTCGCCAACACAGCCACACCAATGCTGCTGCTCCTTCTGCTCGGTGTGTGTTATCAGAGGCACACCCAAGAACATTCATTAACACGGATTAATGTAGTAGCGGAAACGACGCCTAAAATTCACGCAACCGAAACCACTCACTTGGCTGGCTGGGTGGAGGGGAAGTCAGGGGTAAACGAGGGAGACGTCAGACTCAAAGAACGGTAGTCACGGCACCGCCATCTGGATGCAAGGTTTATGACTCACTTCTCATTTCTCGCACACTTTTATGAAGTTTACTTTGTGTGCATTACATTCCCCGCCCCCCTTTTGGGTATTCAATTTTCGTTAGAAGAACTTAATAATGCATTGGCTTTCAAAAACCGAGTAACGCATCACCATTATTGAACTATATACCTGTGTACAGGGTATTTATCATGCCAAACAACCTATAAACACACATATATATATATTAAAGTGAGAGAAGGTGCTATGTACAGTAGAGTGGGGAAAAACGGGAAGAAAATAATGCCTATTTCCTGATACATGAGCAGGTAACAGGCTTTTTTGTGAGCCACAAGGGTTCTCGTGTTTACTAAGTAATTGAGAAAACAAGAGTTCCAAAACTTAATTAGCTGAATGCTTTTTTATGATCTATGTACTTTTATTGACTTAATAGTTACTTTCCGGAGTTTTAACATAGATTAGTCATTAAAAATGAAAAAAAACATATTTTTACTTCTATAGAGGGTATTATTAAAAGTTATGACAATTTGAAATTATTAATAGGGATATTTAGGTAGAAAATTAGGCGTATAACTGGAAATCTAATTAATTCTGTGTTTTTTACGTGGTACTGTTTTAATAGATATTAAACAATTGATAATCAAATGTTTTTAAATATTAAAGTTTTATTACTGCAACCACAGAAATGTTGCCTAATGTAAAATAAAGTATTCTGATACATCTAAATACATGCCTGAAGGAAAATTGCCAGTAATTTTGAAGATTTAGCATTAATACTGAATAATAGAACTGATGTCTTGAATTATGTTTTATTACAAAAAACTAGTCTACACAAAATTCTCTACAAGAAAGCTTATTTCCATTTTTCTTCTAAGATTCACCGTTTAGGTGCTAGAAGGGTTTTTAGTTTTGTAGCTGTACGGCATTATGTAACAAAGAGCAAAGGCCAAGCAACTTGGAGTTAAAAATGGCCTTAGCTGGATGGAAAAATAAAGGTGTTTTGAAATTTGACAAAGTTTCGCAATTAATATTCTATAGGATGGGCATCAGATAGAAATCAGAAGAAGATTTACAACATTACCTTCAATTTGAACTTACTCCATATCCCTTATCAACGTTTCACGAGGGAGGAATGCGTAAAGGCACAAAGGCTTCGTTCTATACATTTTTAAGCCACATCCAAATGTTTTGAAATTCGGAAGCACTATTTATGTTATAGAGGGTGGATTTTCTGCTACACAAAGTGGTACGGCATCGTAATGAATCTTTCGAAGCAATTTGTACGAACTACATACAGTATGTGGAAAGACACTATGGTTCAAACGCAATAATATATTCGACAAGTATACAGCTGACGCTGCAAAGAAAAACACGAAAAGTGGAAAATGACTTTTGCGAACACGAAAGCAAGCTTCCAAAGACGTACTTTTTGACTTGTCCATGATAATGACTTTAACAAAGGCAAGATTTTTACCTAACGAAAGAAACAAATGTCGTCTTATTTCAGTGCTCAAGAAAAGGTTCGAGGAATCAAACTACATCGTTCACCAGGGAACTGAAGATCCTGATACATTGATCGTAAGCACATTCATCATATATCCTCATCATTTAAGCCTGTTTTATAGTAGGAGAAGCCATAGGTTTCCTTGTTCTCTTAATAGCACTGGAAAAAGGTCATCCAAATGTTTATTTCGTAAACCTGGGAAAGGAAAACCCAAAGAAAAAGTTTACTGTCAAAAAAGTCTGCACATTGAACCAATAGTGGCATATGATATATTGTTTTTACACGTATTTAGCGATTGTGACACGACGAGTGCAGCCTTCAGCTAAGGAAAGAAGTTTCTGAAGGTGAATGAAACTTCCGAATATTTACATCAGCTTGTGCAAGTGTTTTAGGAGGAAATTGTAGATTTTGATGCCATTGCTGCAGCAGAAGAACAATTCTTAGCTAAAATGTATGGGGTGTTGTCAAAAAACTATATTTTTGAATGATCTCCGATACCAACACCAGATCGGCTACAAAAAGTAAGTTTAATCTTGCATCACTCCCACCCACAGCAGCAGCACGACAGCATTCGTCTCGAATCTACCATCAAGTACAAAGTTGGATAAATAACTACAAGAAACCAGAAGAATGGGGATGGAAGAGAAGTAAGGCTGGACTTAATCCAGTCATAATAAAAAAAAAAAATACTGCTCCTCAAGTACTACTTAAATCCCTCTCTTTAAATGCAGTAAAGGATGCGGCTTAGCACATGGCTGCAGAAAGGTAGGTTTAAAGTGTTCTGCAATGGACAGGTTTGCGAAAATGTTGAGTGACAGAAGAAAAAGAAGAAAGTGAAACCATCATGAACACCCTGTCTGCCTACCAAAATGAAAAGGAAGAAGGGTCTGGAGAGGAGAGCGATACATATACAAATGCTAGTGAAGTAGACATTAAAAAAACCTCCTCCATCCACAGCATCAAAATAAAAGAAATTTGAATATCAATCAAGCCGCGTGAACTACACTGTGAAAATAGGAGACATAACACAACATTCATCCAAAAAAATGGAGGCAGCTGAGCTATCTCCACTTTTTGGATTAACCTACATTCAGCCAGTTTTCGGTTTTACTCTCTGTAAAATTTCAAAATGCGTGTATACATTACATATATATATGAGTGTTCCAACGTATTTCATTCAATCCGAGCATTTTTTAAAGTAGAAAAGAGGGAAAGGAAATATTCCTTTAAAATAAAAAAAAGTAGTTGAAGTGGTCGGGTTTCGATCCAGAGTCCACAAGCACAATGGTCAGACGCTCTAACAACTTCGCTACTTTTTTTTTTTTAAGGTGAAACGCACCCTAACCGAATGCGCCACCCAACTGGTTTAACTCTTACAACTCTTGCAACTCTTTCAACTGATTTTTCTAACTACGGACAACACAGTTAAAATCACATCCATGCCCGAGGCGGGATTCGAACCCACGATCCTTGACTCGACAGACTAGCGCGCTAGACCGTTCGGCCACCTGGATCGGCATGAAGGCAGTTGGTGACTCTGGCTTTCCGAGCGAGCTATGGTGTTACTGTGAAGGAGGTTAATTATTAACACGTTTTTGATTTTACTACGAGGAATGTCTCGTGAAAAAAAAAGAGGTACGTTTGCTACGGTGTAAAGATTTATACCCAACTTAATTTCTCGGTCCACCAGTAAACTGTTTGCTGTTCACAGTGTAAAGGCAATGTAAACACTCAAAATGGCGGGACATTCAGTGACAAGCAAGTAACGTTACTCCTGTTACTGGATTATAGAATATCCAACTAAGGCTTAAGCTTCATCCACAAAAGTACGTAACCTCAAAATTGCTTGTTTACCTTACAGTTCGATTAGAAAATGACCGAGATTTAAGCGTAAAATAAGTTGAACGTTCACGGGCAAATCACTTTGGCCAGTTTCAACCCATTATCAGTTCACGTTAAGCTATTACAAAAAAAGTGTTTAACTTTAAAATGGAGTTAATTTTACCAATCTTTTCACTAAAAGGCTCACACTACACCAACGTTTAAGAGTAAATACAACAAAACGCTAATTTTCGATTTTTATTTCTCCATAAAGCGGAGTAACTTTCATCTATTTCGTGTTTCCACTTTTTACAGTGTATCCCCTACTGGGGATACCACGATTAAAAAGACACGCACCGAATACTCTACCTCGTGGTGGTGTGGAAACGAGTTTGAAACTTGTAGAGCTTTGACACTTCACAATTTTTGTAATAACGATTTTCTCTCAAGGGATACTGAAAATATATTATCAAGAAACGTATTTCGGGCGCCATTTGTAACATAAGGAGGAGCGAACGGCAACGCAGCAAGGTCGAAAATTTGGTATATTAGTGCCTGAATCTGTGTCGAATTGCCAAATATCAAAACTCAAGTATTTTATTTTCTAAGTGTGTCAATTTTAAGCACTCTGTTGCTGTAACTAGCGAAATTGCAGAACTACAAGCAGCTCTAGCACCTAAACGTGCATTCTAGAAGAAAAATGGAAATAACTTTTGTTGTAGAGAATTTTGTGTAGACTAGTTTTTGTAATAAAATATTTTGCTCTAAAATGCTTTCGAATTGAGATATTTACAAAAAAGTGTTTTTGGCGCCATTTTTCAATACGTGCAAGCGGGAACGTCCCAAAGTCACAAATTTGGTATATTACTCCGGACATAAAACTGTGTCAAACTGCCAATTTTCGAAACTTACGTATTTTTTCAGGTAAAAGAACATATTGCTTGGACTAATAATATTTTATGGAAAATATACATATAAATTTCGTAGACGACTACAGTTTATATAAAATATTTTTGAAAAGTTTTGTATGTGTGTGTGTGTGTGTGTGTGTGTGTGTGTGTGTGTGTGTGTGTGTGTGTGTGTGTGTGTGTGGAATAAAAAAAATATAACTTTTATATAGGGTCAAGTTTGATATTTCAAACTGCCATGACTTGCCATAGAATATGTCTACGTAAATCCTGACGAATACCTTCCCCACATAGCGTGCAAATTTATGAAAAGCTTGATTCTCAGTTGCTTTTTCGCTTATGTAGTTACCATTGATGCAATAAGTTTGATTCAAGTTTGCAATACTATGTTCACTTGATATTGTAAATTTGAGTCAACTTGAACGTAGACAGTTGTATTGATATATTTGTCCGCTATGGTATGCCTATTGCACGCTTTTTGCAACAAGCTTGTCATATTCAAACTAGTAAGTATGATTCAAGCTTGATTCAAACTTTAGACTTGGCATGGCAAACTTGACCCAAGCTTATACACTTGACATGACAAGCTTGCGAAAAGGTTGAACTAAAGTTACTCTTCTATCAGGGTTTCCTCATCTTTGACCACAGAATAGTGCTCACCCAGAGACGTCATTCCTCCCACATACGACGGATTCGACTACAAATACCTAAGTAGCTCATATAAATTAAGTAAGTAAACAATGGACTACGCAAACCCACTTTATTTTTTTTTTATCCAACTCTAAAGTAGGACAATAAACTTTCCATATTTTGTCCAATATCCATGGTTTATAGAACTTACAAGTTACCTCACGCATAACGTCATTGAAGTGATAAAAGAGAAAACGGATTCAAATGCCTTTCGCTACACAAAAGTCTCATTTCACATATGGTGCCCGAACGGACTGAGTATTGTCATGAAGCTTCGTTGCTGTCATGAAGGTAAGACGAGTGAAACATGGACCGTGATTGGCTCCACGGAATCAAATTTAGCAACCATATAGTCTTCTTAGCGAATTTATATACTCCCTAAGTCTTGGATTTATTTAAAAAGAAATCTAAAGTAGTGCGCTATCGAAAATTAAGTACATCAGCCAGAAATTCAGAGGTCGACAGAATTAATCTGTTTCCTTTTCAAAAAATTAAAAAGTATCCCGATTTGGGGATTTCAGTTAAGAAAGTTGATATTATAAGACTTTTCCTTTATATATAGTTACGCTAAGCCGTACCGTCAGCAGGGTTTCCGCCAGGATTTTCTATCGATTTTTCATAGCAAGAAATGTTTAAAGTTTCTGGGGTTGGGTTGTCGAGACTTTGCGGGGGATAAACACCCCCCACATGGGAGGGTGTGGCGGAACCACTGACCGCCCGTTGTCTCGAAATTCAAGTTTCGAATTCTACTGAATCTTTTAATGATCGATGCTTGACAGTCAGTTAATATATTCTTAATATGTCAAATTCCAAAGTTAAATATCTCGCTATCGTGTGTGTACATGTAAGAACTTGAAACTGGGATCGTTTATTAAGTTCGTAACCTCTTAGCCTGTTGAAAAGTTCAAGTTTCTCTGCTTTATTTAGAACTGATTTGTAAAGTGGATAAGTTGTTTGTTTGTAAAGATACTTTATCGGTTGGCCAATTGTAGATGCTTTTGTTTAAAAAAGATTCATATTGGACTTCTGAATAGATAATTTGTTGAGAACATAATTCATCTCTAATGCGTAACTGCGTTATTCTTTTAATATTACCGAGATCTGCAGAATACCAAACACTTGAATTTTCTTGACAAACCGAATCGACTATTTTAAGAGTTTTAATGTTGATAAATAACTTGGTGTGGCTCTGTAACGTTAAGAATTTCTACAAGAAGACTTATTTAATCTAATTTGAAAGCGCGGCAAGTTACAGTAATGTTTTATGCAACTAAAGATTGAAAACAACTTGTAACCTTATGAATGTATTTCCTTCGTCTCTTTGCTTCAGATAGAAAGCTCAAATGAAAGCGCCATCTCTTTTGTGATAACTTCAATTTCTTGGAATCCTTTTAATAGCGTCGTCTAACGTACAGGAGCTGTTACTGAATTGGCCGTCAAGGAAATCTTCCGCTGGAATGGTTCATTCTCTCTCTCTCCCTCCCTCCCTCTGTGTGTGTGTGTGTGTGTGTGTGAGAGAGAGAGAGAGAGAGAGAGAGAGAGAGAGTTTCCATGACAACTACGGTGGCTTGTGAAATGTCTTTATCTACTTCCGCTTCTTCCTTTTTCTCCTCCTATCGAATCGAGCCGTCATTCTTCAAGTTAAAATACTTAATTGAGTAGCAACTATTTTGCATAATCAGTTTCAAGGCGAGGAGAGGATACATTTTCATGGAAAAGGTAGAGAGACGAAAGGGAAGGGAAAGCAGGAGACGAAAGTAAAAAGATGGTGGAACTAAGCTCGTAACACAGGATGTGAGAAAACTTTCTCTAAACTTCCATTTCCAATTCATGTATGTGTTTAAATCGAACTGTTCCTAATTTTTGCATTTTTGCAATGTTAATAAGCAATTGTGTTGTTTTCCATGTCAATAAACTCTTAAGAAGATAAAATTAGAAGTAGTTCAACTTTTAATGTCTGTTTACAAAACTTATTAAGATTACGTCCAGGAATTGGGCCAGAATTTTCAGTTTTGGGGGTGTAAGTTGAGTATTGCAGAGTTTTTATCGATTTTTAACAGTAAAAATTCGCTAGTTGTGGGGGGGGGGCTGCTCGACGATTTGAAGGAGAGAAATCGTCCTATTGGGCAGTCTGGAAGAATCTCTGATTGAGTTTTTGAAAAATATTACCACATTATAAAATTTATGTTTTTTAGTAAGAGACCATGAAAATTTTTATGAAATAAATTTTCAAAACATCTTGCAGCGACTTTGCCAGAAGGTGTCCTTGCGGAGGGCGGTGATTTTTCATAGTTCATATTTGTCTGTCAGAGACAGACCTAATACGGCAGTGACTAAATATGACAGTGAATTTTATGTAACTAAATACGACAGTGAATCATAAGTTCGTAGCTTCTGTATACAAATATCTATTATCTGCTGCATGTTTATAACAGAAGCCTATTCTTCCAAGGTGACTGTAACCTATTCTAAAACGTTCCAGAACTGATGCAGTCCCTTAGTGATACCATCCTGCACCTGGTTCTCCATGCAATTAGGCCTCTTAATGTTCAATGGAATTAAACAAATGAAAATCACTTATCACAAGATCTGGGCTGTAGGACGAATATCGTAGGATTTCAAAACTATCCATGGTATGAATTTCCTGGCATACAGTGCATGACCTATGATATAGAACCTTGTCGGATTGCAGGACTATTTCGCTTCACCATTGATGGAAAACTACGACTAGGAGAAGCAATGGTCGGGATTACAGGTTTCCATCGACGGAATGTGGCAAAAGTTCGCAGTAGACAGAACCCTAGCAATTGCATCACACACATGACTTGGTCTTATCTTGAAACTTTTCTCGTTGAACCACGATACATCACCAGAACAAAGCCATTGGTGTCCACTGGCTGAAGATCTTCCTCATATCATTAGTTACGATTTTCCACCAAAAGCTGTTGTTGTGAGGATTTTTCAGTTATTCATGATTTTGTGAAGAAGAATTCTCAAAACGAAGAATGTGAATTCTGAAAATCAACATTCTTCAAAGCGAAAACTGTCTTTCACTCAAACGAAACCTTATAATAAATGAAAATTATTTCCCAACCAACAACTCCCACAAGTTGTGAGCCACGGTGGCTCAGTTGGTAGAGCGCTCACCTCAAGGGCTGGGGGTCGTCGGATCGATACCTGTTCATGCCATGTGGGCTTTGTGGTGGACAAAAATCGTGTGCGTAGGTTTTCCCGAGCTGCTCCCGTTTCCTCCCACTTTCTTTATTCCACCAATTCATCCCATCATCATCCATACGGGGTGAGCCACAGTAGATTAAAGGCCTTAAAATAAATTCAAAATTCCCACAACTTGCATAGGAAAAGAATCAGACCCAGCATTCTATAAATTAAAAATTTGACACCAGAAATTTTACTTTGGTTAATAGACAACTAATAACGCTAATTGTTTTCGTCTGCACTGAAAAATATTATTTTGACTAAGTTCCTTTTAACATTGTAGGATTCATAAGTTAATGCAGAACATCAACAGATAAGGGCCTTGCTTAAAGCAATGCTTGAATATAGATTTGCTGTCGTAGGAATATTTCCAAGAATAACTAAAATCCTACATAGACAGTTTGCACAACAAATGCACGAGGATTTGAGTTTACACTTATATTGAGTCAAACTAGGATTAATTTTCTAAATATTACATTAAGCAAAATACCTAAATATGACAGAGAAAACTGCTGGGGTTGGGATGTCACAGGGCGCACCGCTAAACATATATGAGAGACCGAAGAGCTTGAAACAGTAACTAGCAAAATCACCTTTCACACAAAACAAATGACGATGCGCAATATTTAACTATAAAAGATCTCAACATAGTTAACAGCATACCAGAGTACGTAAGCAATCTTGAGACAACTGGCACTGGCAATGATCATAGTGGCCGTTTTAAGGGCCTAAAAACCTCAAGATAAAAACAAAGGGGAAAACAGGAAATTTAAATCACTTAGTTTTTAAACTAAAGGATTATATTACAGAATTCAGAGGAGGTAGACACTATTAAATAAACCGAGAGAGTAATAGACAAACCTCAATCGCAAAATGGGAAATGACGAAGCCATAATTAGTGTAACAAAGGTCAAGCAACAGAGAGCTGGACAAAAGCAGCAGGATAACCGTTAATTTGAAACGTTCTAAACCAAACGAAATATATTAAAAAGAAAATGATTTCTAAGACCAATGAGTGAAATAAATATACCTTAAACTAGAGTTTAAAGCGTTAACTCGTACAAAAATCCACTAAGTAAAGTCCTTTGGAAGTTACTTCGCAGAAGATACAATGTAAGCATAATGAACACGTCTACACATAAACAAATTAAGGCCAGCTATTCTATATAGTAAACCGACACTTAACAGGAGGTGTAAACAAAGAGTATACAACTCCTACAAATATAAAAAGAGAGAGAAAGATGGCCTAGATAGTGAGCAAGCACGGTAAACTGACAGGCACAGAGAAAACCTGTATGTACGTATAGGATACTTCCTGTGGAGGTTGATTCACTACAATCGTCAAGGAGACAGATGTAAGTGGAGACAATCTAAAACTGGAGAATCTATTAAGTAGTGTGAATGGAAGGCTCGAGCTCCAAGCCTCGCTCAATACAGACATAAATACAGGAGATGTAATCATCGCTAATTAATAGAACTAGGCGCTACAAAGGCACAGAGAGTTCCAAGGCACTGTCACAAAATAACAGTTATATTTCCAGAAATCGGGTATTTGTGGCGGCCATATTGGAAGATGGCCGCCTTACGTGTATGGGATAAAATCTGTAATGTTCCTATATCCAGATTTGTTAAACATATATTACTCTTTCATTATTCCAAGTTTCATGCTTGAATAAAAAAAGTGCACGATTCCCTCAAACAAAAATGGATTATGTCGCTCCACTAATATTTCCGCACTTGAAAACTTTAATCAAATTTGTTTTTCTTTATTTCTTCACACTGCAACGGGAATTTTAAATAAAAGGACAATAACCTTAGATATACGCAACATACAGAGGAATATTATTTTTAGACTTGGCTTGTTTTTTTTTTCTATTATCTTTCCTTGGTCTTAATTTGTATTCATTCATCTTTAGAGAAAAAGCCTGATGATTTTCTAGACCGTGTTACAAAATGGCCGTCCTCTTCACGCTTGAGCCAAATAACAAAATTTCACTTATTTACGACACGAAAACAGTAGTTCTTTTTTTTTCCCTGCAAAATATGAGTAATTTACGAGACTATCTTCTTTTCTTCTCCCCCTTTGCAACATATATTTTCCCTTGTGACACACATATCCTCTTCTCTCTCATGCTTTAAGTCAAGGATTTTAGGGTGGAAATTGCAATTTTCATCATATTGTCTTACAACGAAATTACCAAGTTTACGAAGCTGAACTTCCGGTTATCAGTGTTACCAACTAAAGTGTATAGAAAGATGTTGGCTACTTTGTACATTTTGTCATTTGCAATGCTAGAATTTTAGTTCATTGGCCTATGCGATTAACTATAGTGGCAACCTCGTGGACGATTCCTCAGCTCTCTAGTTCGTCAACATATTGTCGTTATCGAGAACAAAAAATATAAAGAAACACTTGTTTAAATTCGCATCAAAGATTTACTAAACGTACGGAATAAGGACGTTCCAATTTCTGACATTGACGCTAGGATACAACTAGAAGGCGTTTTTTACATCAATAACAGAGTTTAATACCCAGTGTAAGCGTTGTTCCTTATGCACAAGAATAAACTGAAGCAAAACACTACGAAGGCGGGATTGAACATATTGCAAACTACTAGCAAACTCTATTTTTAGACTTTTTAGCTGTTACCCAAAGTTGCTCGATAATCAAAATTTAGGGAGGGAGGGACGATCTTGACGGATGCAGTGCTGAAGTTTCGGGCTTTTAGTGGAACCCATGCCTTCAATGTGAAGTGAAGATGACGTGGATGTGAACGTAGCGGTGATCTTACGGAGAAACTGTCACTACCCTGTTTGATCCTGAGGTGTACTGAAATATGTGATGAACGCAAGGCGCTCAGATGTTCAATAACGATGATGAAATGATTGGCTTCTGTTGTGATGTTCTTGAATCACGTAGGTGTATGATAAGAATCTCTAAGGTTTACGTTCATTTCTTGACGGCTGGAAAAGCCCAATCAATGATGAATGTGCAATGGCCTATTTGGTACTGAGATGTAAGATGTTCATAAGAATTTCAATGAAGGTTAACAATACAGTAGAAATGTTTTGGGCAGTCTGGAGCTGGGTAAAGCCGCTCGTGGTGATTTCTTTAGTAGCTTCAAACTTTAGCGTTTGTAGTCGTCGGACGAAGTCTGGAACAGATGTAGGAACAGGAACTTTCTTTCTTGTATTTTGAGAATCAGCCTGGGCTTCAGTGGTGGAAGGTGACTGGATAGCCGGTTGCTGGACTCGAACCGAGGATGTAGAAACCTTGTGATGTCTGCCAACCTTTGTAATTAGCCGGATGATCCTAGCCACAATTTACACATTTTGTAGGTGTAGTTCTGGTTTTCTTGTCACATTCTGTGGTGAGATGAGCCCCAGCACATTTCACATATCGAGGATCGTTAAAACAGGTGAATTTCGTATGTCCAAACCGTTGGCATTTGAAACACTGGAGAAAGGTGTGATATCTGTACTGCTCTATGGATATTTTGTAATGGCATATAAATTCAAGATTACATAACTTCTGAATACTGAAGGTGCGTTCCAGTGTGACCAAAAACAACGGCAAGTTGATCTTCTGATTGAATGTTTTGTCTCGTTTATACATTTGCTTGACAGAGAGAACTGGGAAGCTTTGTTCCAACAGAACCAGTTGAATTTCTTCAATATCCGTGTCATGAGGCAGTTTCCGGATGACAACTTTATGCGGCCGGTCCTTTTTAGCGACGTCGGTGGCGAATTTGACATTATTCTGAAGACAATAGGTCATGAGCTTATCGTAATCGTGTTGCAAATTTGTTTGGATACGAATGTGATCCCTTCCGTGACTGATGCGTGGTATGATCGAGCAAGTGACCGTCAATGAACGTGTGAAGGTATAAGTGTTTACTATACCAAAAATGAACATTGCAGCTGGTTTGGCTGACACTTTTTGAGCTGGCTATTGTTCAGTAGGGTCACCGGTGTTAATATCCTGGGAATCCAATAGATCAAAGCGATTGGAGTTCTCAATGGCTTCTGCAGCTGCGGTAATGGGTGGTTTTACATGCTTTTTTGACAGTTGAAAGTCATCTTCTTCCATAAGGGAAGCTTCTGTATCAGAATTGACTTGGGTAGCAGATCTACTAAAAGAAACATAACTTCCAACTTGTAGTGTTTTCTTGGCGCGATGTTCAGAAATCGTGTGATAGGAAGGTACCATTCTACGTTTTGTGGCATATGAGCACGAGCGATTAGTCCGGGCCGTGGAAACAATAGATATGTCTTTATTTTGTGTATTCATTTCGAGTGCAGAAGCAGAAAGAGAGAAAATCGTTATTACATCATATGTCACATCTAAATTTAGTGAGGTCAATTATTTACAGTGTTGCAACGAGATTACGAATCAGAAAATAAATTAAACTAGCAGTTAGCCAATGGAATGTACAGTTTGTGTTCAATTTTCTTTAAACTTTTGGTAACTGAAAAGATAAATGACTGATGAATTATGTTCTATTGTTTATATATATTAAAAGGGAATACCTGATATACCACATTTCATTTCTTAACGTCACTGTTGAGATCGTCTACAATTCAAATAGAGGACGACATCTAGGTGTGTTTAATTCACATATTTATATGGAAATTGTTTTATTCGTCCTTTTTCCTGTCATGTGGATCTTTTAACAACTGCTTTGGCGTTTTTTTTTTACTTTATGGTTAGTTTAAATATTTGTACTTTGTAAATATGCAAATTTCTTTAAAAAATTGAATATAATGTACCCATAATAAAAGTCACAATATGGACATGGGGAAATATATTCACCCATAAAACAATGCATATAAGGAATAACTCAGTGAAAACAGAAATTGCATGTAAGGAAGAACTCAGTGAAAACAGATATTTAAACATCAATTTCTGATGAACTTAACGGTGTAGATCACCCCGCCATCTTGGTATGACCTTTTCATTGATTTAGACGGGAATTGTTTTACTCATTTTATGCCTCTCGGATGTAGAATATTTAAGTTCTGCTTTCACAGAATTTGTCTTGGTTGTTATTTTGACTCTTGTATAGTTTTGGTTTGTGGCGTTTCTTCAAATATATAAGTATAATGTATTATTAATAGTTTGTTATATAAATCACAATACGTTAAGGGGAAATTATACTGTTCGTGTGTAAAATATTGCATTTCTATAAAACAGAATGAGCAAACGAGAACATGACGATAAACTGGGCGAAAACAGAAGTTAAAAGTATGCTCCTGAAAGACATAAGACGTAAAACAATTCCCATGTAAATCAATGGAAAGTGCATACCAATATGGCGGGGGTGATCTACACCGTTAAGAGGAATAAGATATTTTCCGTAAAAATCAATGGAATGAACCTACAAATACGGAGAGTGTAACCTAAGAGGAGTTGATCCCAGCAGTGATCCACATGCTACCAGTGACATATCTAGTGACGTGATGTATTGCTCTCTACAGCATGCGTTACAAATAGCCTTTCCAAACCGTTGCTTGTCGACTCATGGCGTGGTTCAGGCGGTAGAGCGCCCCCCTTGCTGTCTAGGAGAACGGAGTTCGATCACCTTTTTGGCAATTTTTAACTTTACAGAACATTTCTCTGTTCATATTAATAAATATGTTATGGGTGCCACCCAGAGGCGGTTCTAGACCGGGACCGGGGGGGGGGGAGCCTGAGCCGTCCCAGTTTTTTGCAGTAAAGATAAACTAATATCCTCAATTGTCTTGATATATTTAGTATAATTGATATTTATTTTGCAAGAAGTTTAATGTTATCGTGAACCATGATAAGCTTCTTATATAACCATGGGGTGGGGAAAGGAGTCACAGTGTATTTTGAAACTGCATTTTGTCGAGTTTTAAACGATTTTTTAATTTCTTAGAACAAGTTTCAAGTAGTTATTTTATTGTTTTTTGGTTATGTAACACAGTATTTTTTGTTTTTAAAACCTTTTAAAAGTCTTCACTACCAACAACTTTGTAACAAAGGGAAGACCACATCATCTAAAAATTTAATTTATTGCTTATAGGCAATGCGGTGTTATTTCGAAATTATACCACCTTAGCTTATACCGAAAACGACAGAACGCTAATCGTTGTCCGACTTACTTCTTACTATAAAAATAATATAGGAAATTCTAGTCCGACCTACAAATAAAAAGTAGAAACCTTTGTTGCTGTTTTTTCTTTTCTTTTTTAATCATCTTATTTAGCTCTAAATTGGTGTTGAATTTTACAATATATCCAGTGTGGTATTTATAGATTTTTAAGTGTGTGTGTGTAGAGGGAGGGACTCTTAATGCCGTTTTATGTAGTGTAAAATCCAATCAAGTCATTTTATCCAGTGTAAATTGGGCAGTTAACTATAAGTTCCCCTCTGTAAATTCAATAAATTCCATGCACTGATGAAAAATATTAAAATGTTCAGTTTTTTTTTTGTTTTTTTTTTGCTTCAACTAATTATTGTTTTCTTACACTGAAAAAAGGTTTTAAACGGACATATTTCCTTCATTTATATACCTAAGGAGAATTAATATGCATTTTTTTAAAAAAAATGACTGAAAATGACTAATGTGTATCACACTCAGCCACACAAACAAACATTTGTTGGGTCATTGTCTGAGAAGAGCTTGTACTGAAAAACGCATTGGAACGAATAGTGGGAAGGCAAAAGAGGAAAGAAAGAGAATGTAGATTATGGACAGCATCAAAATAGAAACACTTTATATATATTATATTTATTATGCAACGTTGAGAGCTGGCCCCCCAGCTTTTTTCCTGTAGAACCGCCACTGGTGCCACCCTACTTTAATTGTTTTCTTTTCTACTTTTACGCACGTGTAATGCTGAGTGAAGGCGGGTTAGTTAATGACAGGTTAGATTATATTTTCATTATTGAGCTGAGAGCGCAGAACCGAGCGAAGCTCTTATACGTCCCTTCTGCAATTTTTATAATAACATTCCTCCAAGGTTTCTGGACTGATAATCAGAAATTTTCGTTCAGTTGTAGCAGTTGTGGTGGAGAATATTTATAGAGTAAGACATTCACGAAAAGCTGTGTACTTTCCATGGTAGCAGTGTTCAAAGAAAATAGGATTTTTACGAATTACGTAAGGAACGCTGAATCAATTACACCCAAAGTCGGTATGCTGATAGGGTGGATAGCATTCCATGTTTCGGCCAAACCTAAAAATTCACGTTATTACCGTTACCATAGTAACGAGACCCAAATACTAAAACTTACATTCGTGCCTCATGTGACAACGTTTAGACTAATTTGCTTCAAATTTAATATGATAGTATAGGACTCAACGATAAAGAATATCAAACTGTTTAACGTTTCCATGGCAACAAGACTGAATTTTTAAATACATTTTCGACCATTACGTAGGATTTAATAAGCCAATTGTGACCAAGCTTCACATACGATATGGGGAAGTCCTCTTAACTCTTTATCCGTATTGTAATACTAATATATCTATCGTTACCATGGTAACGAGACTGAATTATTACATACATTACTCGGGTAATTCATATGAATGACTGATCCGAATAATAATAATAATAATAATAATGTTGAAAAGAAAAGATTTTATTTGGTAAGCATACAGCTGGAATTACCACTAGTGCACCACAAGAATACAAATATTGAAATTACATAAAACTATGAGAGAGAAAAATACATGGTCATATTACAAATAATAATAGAAAAAAGAATTACATGCAGCATGCATAACATAGAACAACATATAAACAAATCATGGTTCAATGCAAATAGAAAAGATAGCTTGTAGCATGCATATATTACAATAATATTGAAACAAATAATTCATTTAAAAAAAATATGACATATATGGAATAAAAATCACATTAAAACAGGAGAAATATAGTCAGATAATAACAAAACAAAAAAAATAAAAGCACTCACATGTAGTATCTGTTTAGTAACTCAATATTTAACATAATGGCACATAAACACCATAAAACTCAGAGAGATAAAAAGCCAAGAAGATAAAATAATTAAAGGCACCAAAAATAGAACTAGTCATTCAATAGATGTAAAAATTGCTGACGTGTAATGTGAAATTTAGGTTGAAAGAGATCTAAAATTGCATAATACTTATTGGCAGGAAAGATAGATCGATAAATAGATGAGTTAGGAAAATTAGAACAAGAAAAGGGAACAAACTTCCTAGTTAAACAGAAAGGAATTCGTAGAAAAATGAAATGCTCAAGATAGACGGCCCCATGCAGTAGACCATGAAAAAACTTTCGGTCGTATAAATTCCGTCTGTCTGTCAATGAAGGCAGACAGATCTCTTTTCGAATACTTGTCAAACTCATGTTATTAAAAACCTTAAATTTCCACTTCAACCAGGCCAAAAAGTTATTTTGAATAGATTCTATACTGTGTACAAACTATTTAGGTTCACAGTTCCAAATAACTGTAGCATACTCCAAGTGAGATCTAACATTGCATATATATAGAATTAATATTACAAGTGTTAATATTATTAAAGTTCCTACACAACCATTTCATTGTACCCAAATTTCTTCTGGCTTTGGATGTCATTTTCTGCAAATGTTTATGAAACAGTAATTTTGAGTCCAGGGTAACACCCAGGGCATAAATATGATTCAGAAACTTGATAACCTTAGAACCTATATTTTAATTGTATACGGAGGGACTTATTCTTCTTGAGAAAATTATTCCTTTCGTTTTATTCAAATTAAGAGGAAGATAGTTTTTATGAGACCATTGTTCAATAATATCAATATTTCGTTGTAATTTGCAGTGATCCTGAATGGATGTAATTGATTGAATTTTTTTTTATATCATCCGCATAAAGAAGATATTTACAAGTTAGATTCACAGATATATCATTGATAAATAAGAGAAACAGTAAAGGGCCAAGACTCGAACCCTGGGGAACACCTGAGGTAATATTATAAATTGAGGATTTAGTACCCATATATCTAACAACAAATTTCCTATTTCTAAGATATGAAAGAAGCCATAATATAATGCACTGAGGTAAATTAAACTTATCAAGTTTTAGTAAGAGGTGATAATGAGATAACTTGTCGAAAGCCTTAGCAAAATCAAAATATACGGCATCAATCTGACCACCCTTATATAAAACTGGAAAGGTGTTGTTACAGTGGATTTGCCATGCATAAATCCATGTTGGTTATCATCAATTTTCATATATACAAGGTTATACAAATACTTATACATAATCTTTTCGAAGATTTTAGGAAAATGCTAATAACTGAAATAGGTCTGAAATCATCAATTTTGTCACCTTTAGTTTTAGGAATAGGTGTAATCGCTACAATTTCCCAGACATCAGGATAAATATTTAGATTCAAGCTCCAGTTAAATAAGGAGGCTAAAACAGGTGAAATAACCTCAGCACTACCTTTAATAATGAAGGCTGGTATACCATCCATCCCGCATGAAGATTTGACTTTAAGTGATTTGATCGCTTCCAAAACGTGTTCAGTTTTAATTTCAGGTGGCTTTTCTACACAGAATTTATTAAAAAGCGATGTATTCTCGAAATTGTCTAAAAAAAGATGGTTGAGAAACCGATGCAAAAGACTCGGTTAACAATTTATTGTCGGTTATAAGAACATTATCCTTGGTTATTCCAGATATTACATTTTTCTTACCCCTGTTTACATATCTCCAAAATTTATCAGGAGTATTATTTAAATGATTTTCGATTTTCTTATTGTAGTCAAGTTTATCTTTGCAAAGTTGATTCTTAAAAGCTTTACATGGATAAGCAAAATTGAGATAATCATCCTTACAAAGAGAAATCTTATATTTTTTGTGCTAAATCTTTCACCTTTAAGAGAGAGATTAGTTTTATCGAGTACCAAAGAGGATATTTAGATTTCTTAACATTAGATAAAGGGATATTCATCTTGATAGATTTTCTAATAACATTTTCAATTTCTTGAGCAACCTGATTTATGTCTCTATTTAATAAGATATTGTTCCAGTCAGTATCACGAATTTGAGAATATAAGGAATGATAGTCACCTTTATGCTATTGATAAGAAGGGGGTTTTACATAATATTTAAGACTATCACTTAGAGTCACTTTAACTTCCACTGGGTAGTGGTATCTATCAGGCGTCACCATATGTTCAACGTGTTTATCAGAAAAAAATAGTAGCATTGGAAATTAAGAGTTCAAGATCAGAAACAGATGAATCCACACTTAAGTTCATATTATCCAAGAATGTCGAAAGAATCTGAAATTTCAATTTGTCACAATAAAGAATATTTGGTAGAGGTTCATAGTTTTACCAGTCCACTTTAGAGATATTAAAATCTCCAATGATCACAATATCGTATTGAAGAGGATTCACTTTATTGGATATAAACTTGAAATAAGTCTCTAATTCTTGAGGAAAAACCAGGATGAAAATAGACACAGGATAATAACAGATTTTTATCTGACTTTTTTATTAATTCGATCCAAATGCATTCATAAGTTGTTTTTCCAAATCGAAACGTCGATTAACAGAGAGTTGATTTCTTATAGCTAACAAGGAACCACCTTCTCTGACAAAAGTCGTTGTATTGTCTACCAGCTCTAAACCAGGTATACTTTTCGGGGATATAATCATAGTCTTGATGCACCTCAGATAACCAAGTTTCAGTTACCGCTATTATATCATAAGTACAAGTGGAAACTGCAGAAAAGAAATCTTTGTTTTGGTACAAAGTCCACGAACATTCTGGTACCAGATATTAAGACTGGTCATGAATAGAGTGAGAGTTATTACACTTTGTAATTTCATCTTGGTTACGCAGTTTACCATAAAAAGGACCTATTAAGATACCAGAAGGCCACACCGTTGGATAATTAATTAGTGGAAATTCTGACTCATTCACTTCAACATGAAAAGAAGAATAAGAGTTATATTTAGTTTTCAATTTAGTAGAAGTCACACTAGTAATGTTCTGCTGCTAGACAATATCCTTCACTATATCAGTCTCAACCAGTGGATTAAATCTGGTGACGAATAAGGCCCTTTTCCGATTATTTGATACCAAATCAGGATTACTTGAACCACTACCAACAGTTAGTTTCCTTTGATCCTTCCCTGAGCTTACACTTTGAGTTCTTTTCTCTTCACGATTTAAAATTTGTTTCTTATTTCTCGAAGTTACATCAGTCCATGTCTCGGAAAAGTTTACATGGGCACTAGCGTCAACTTCAGCTAAGGTAGGAAACTGTCTGTTATCATTAAGGTTAAAAACAGATTCACCTTCGACTTCAGATACAGATTTTGATGTTGAGTTTCTTTGATTTGATAAATGTGTTCCTAATAATATTTGTCTCAATGATACATTTTCATTCCTTAATTTCTCTAATTCAAAATTAACATTTTTGAGTTCGTTAAGTAATAATAATAATAATAATAAAAATAATAATGTGTACAATTAACATCAATATAAAATATTATAAGTCATCACTCAAATAATCGTTTACAGCATAATAAGTCTTATTTACCAACAATCTGAATAGCTCAGATTTAAATTTATTAATACTTCCAATACTCTAAGGCAATTCGGTAGTTTATTGTACAGTCCGGTACACGAAGAGTAAACACTAGAATGAGTAGTTGCGAAATTTTGTATACCTTCCGGTTTTTTTTTCAACTTTAGAAAAACTTTATTTTGTATGGGTCAGCCTAGTAACTTTTGACTTCAGCTCGTCACGATTTGGCCTATTACCTACTTAAAATCCATGCTCTAGGCGGTATTCGAATTCGCGACCTTCGAGTCGCTGCGCTAACGCCAGTAGTATAATCATGCAATCCTTCGGATTTTATACAGGGTGTTGTCAAAATAATGCGTACATTTTATTCCTTTTGCAATCCTCAGGAGTTTGTAGGTCGAGCGGTAGCAGGAGTATATCAATTTCTTACAATACTCCACATTTTTTGATGGAATGGTACCAGTACATCAAACTAAAGGAATAATTACGATTTATGAAGTTTTTCGACGGTAGTAATGCGTCAAACGATCAATTATCAGCGTGGTAGTAACATTTTTTGCATATGATGTATCGCCCTATAATTTTATTATTTACTCCTCTCACATTTTCTATTTAAACAATCAATTATCTGTGTCCTATTATTTGTTTATTATTACAATATTAATTTTCAGATAAGATCCTTTAATAATTAGAATAGCGTGTTACTTTCCGATAGTGGACGTTGATTTGAATTTTTATTGATTTATAGCCTTTAGGCATATCATACTAGGGTAGATTCCGTAGGAAATGGGGAAAGTTATAGATCATGGGCACTGGAAACCCTGAGTAAACCTCAGGCAGGATGGTCAACAGCGGGACTCGAATCTCCGTGCCTCCGAAGTGTCACTTCGAATTCCACGACCTTACCGTCGGTGACACAAGGTTTGTGTACGCTGACACATCCGTTGCAAAATAATCGGATACAGGGCATTCGAAATATGCTATAGAATCAAATTTATGTGGTCTGAAGTGATATTTTAAACTTTTAAATATGGAAAAGGTAGTTTTATTCCACTTTCGCTTTGAAGAAAAAAATGTTAATATCGAACAAAAATAAAGAAAAGGGGGTTATCTACCCCTCTTATCCATTCTGTCGAGGAAGAAAACTTTGTGCCAATCGTACAATTTTATGAGCCTAGAAAGGTCAAGAAGTTGAAAATTTGAACTACTACGACCCCATCTAGTGAAACCCCAACTTGTGTGCCCCACGCCCACCTTCAATTCGAACTTTAGACAGAATCATAAATTTGAATAAGATAAAGGGGGGCCGACCGGGTGGCCGAGCGGTCTGTGGTGGTAGGCCATCGGCTCGAAAGTCCCGGGTTCGACTCCCGGCAGGGCCATGGGTGTGGATTTTAACAGCTAGAGGCGAATCGTGAATGGCCAAAGTCCAAAGTTACTAGACTGGCACATATAAAGATAAAGTTTACCAGTGATAAGGGAGATACTGTCAGCCAGCTGGTCGAATTCCAAGTCACCAGAAATACTCATGAGTTCCCGACTGGCAAACCTGAATCCTCACACTCCTCGAATCTGAACGTTGCTTCGAAAGTTGAAAAAAAAGGTTAAAAATTGAACGATGTTATAATAATATAAATCAGACTAACTGGAGTGCGCTTTCGAATGCCTCGAGATGTCAAACAGAGGTATAATAAAATTTCCAAGCATAGCTTGTGTGGAAGTACTAAGTATAAGTCTTGTGCAAACATAAAAAAGGGAATAAAGAAACTGAATATGACTTTTGAAACGAATGTCGAGATAGTCTCTGACATAGTTGTTTTTGGTTTCACTTTATTACGAAAAATAAACTAAAGAACCCAGTAGTCTGATACTGCATGCATATTATATATGCTATAAACTCCTTCACCATAATTGCAGTGAAGCGAGCGTAGCCTCCTTAGGCACCAGATTTGAATCTCGTTGTACTGAAATTCCTAAACCGTTCAACGGAAACTGGCCAAATTTGACATGGTGATTGTAATCGAACCATTTTTCACTCTGGTCATACTCACCAATCAGTTGCGGAATAGAGAGACAACTCTGTGAACACATTCACTGTAACTCTATACGACAGCACATGCTAATATATTTTTTATTTGAGACTAAGAAACCGAAAAAAAAGAATACATAACCACATTCATAATACAAGCCGTAAATCAGTTCACTATTAATAATTCACATGTGACGTTCACACACATGGTACGTTATAGTGAACTGTATTTTTTTTATATAATATAGTGTACTGACATAGAAAGTATTTTTCGTTTTGAAAATATGAACTATATTTTTTTATTATTATACTAAATCATTATTTTGTAACTATAATCACGCGTGTTGAATCCCCGTTGTCGGTCTTCCTGACTGCGTTTTTCCTTACTTTTCTTCAATTTCGCCAGGTGATGGCACTCAACTTAAGCTATGGTTGCTACCTTCCTCATCACTGCCCCGGCAGAGTGATCTCCCAGAGACATCATCCCTTATATATGAAGGGGCTTAGAGCAAAAGTTGACAGTTCAGTTCATATACTTTTTAATCGTCTTCATTCTTTCTTTTGCTTCATATTCGTAGTAAATCTCATTGTCTCCTCTAAAATAACGTAATATATTTCTAAGAAAAAGCATGAGAGAAGTCAACAATAATTCTTTGAATTGAAAATGCTACGAAAAAACTGGCCAGGATACAAAAAAAAGAGGACTTTATTAAACTCCAAATCCTAATGACTGTGTAGTATATTCCTATAAAATACTAAAATAATCTGATTCCGGATAAAATTATTGATTGAGGAATGTACAGTAAATCAATTTTGTTCTGGCTTACACACGTTCTTAAAATTCATCAACAGATTTCGCTACGAGCATAAACATTAAATTTTAGAAAAACTCTACAAATGTATGCTCTGTTACTTGTTCAAGCAGTTTACGTGCTTCCGTTTTTGTGAATCTCTTAACCACTTACAGCCTCGATTTAGCCAGATCTTTAGAAATAGATCAATTAAAGCGGTCAACTTAAAAAGGGCACATTAGTCTCTGGGTTTTTCTTCTAATTACCTCAAATATTCTAGCAAATTAAAAAAAAACACGTTCTTTCTCATTTAAATTGTAATCCGCAAGCAGCATTAGACTCTTGTGTATTGTTGTTAATTAAGACTTACGTAGTGAAATTTTAGTAGAATTTTCAAGAAATAAAATTTATTCAGATTTTAAAAATAGGTTCTTATTAACTTCTTTTTGAAGGATCATCCGTTCTTCAAAAAAGGACGAAGAAATACTGGAAATGGTGACAATCTGCGGTAGTCTAAGAGGTGTGCGATTGATTACTTTGGCTTATTCATTATTGCAATAGGCTATTGTTAACGTCCATAAAATATCAGTAGGTAAGGTTAGGTTAGATTATGAGATTCCTTTAGGCAATGCGGAGCGGTCCGAGCCTCAGATACCTAAAGGCCATAAAGAAATTTAAAAATCAAAGAGCGGTATCTAAAGTCTGTCCTTGTTTTGTCAAGAAACCAGATTCAGGACTTGAAATTATATAGTTCTAAAGATGAAGATGAAACTAACCGATAAAATATTCCAACATATAATATCAGCAATACGGAAACACTTCATAATAGTGATATGGTACAAACTGAATTAATACCATTTATAAAAAGATAATTGTAATTACGTCATAGACGTGCTGGGGAGGTTCAAAGGACGACGCCTAGTTTTTTTTTTTTTTACTTCTAAAGTGGGCTTCGAATCACTTCGCTCAATGAATAATTGGACTTGTGACCATGTGACCAAGGCCTACACAGAAAACTATTGCTAGGTTTGACCAATTATTTGTCCATCATTATATCACATGAAGGGTGTTGGGAGAAAACAAGAACTGTCACAAAACAAGGTATATTGAGAAAATCATTTTTTCATTTATCTCTTAATGTTTAAACGGCCATATTACCAAATATGTAATATGGTCTCTTGTGTTCATTTATCAGTATTTTTCCATCGTTCTTTGACACTTTTGTAGCTCCATTTCTCCCCAATCGAATTAACTATACAGCACAAAATCACTGGAAATGCACACCCCCGATTTCCCCCCTCCCCCGATTTCCCTTCACATGTGATATAAATCACATAATGATATTAGTTTGTTATGGAGTCGAGTTCAAACCATTTGTCTGTCTTATATAATGAAGTTTATTATAATATTATGCGGATATGTTATATGTTAAGCTATATATTAAAGTCCTACAATATTAATAATATGATGTATACAGATTTACATAAAACTACAAAATATTTAAATTTGTCTTTATCTTTAAAAGAGAATGTGGGCTTATGTGCCTTCATTTTCCGTAGAGAGCCTTAATTGCACTGACAGGCCTCTATTAGTGAATCTGGAAAGCTTATCCAAGTTAGAAATAATGTTTAGACAGAGCTTGTTTATTTTTTTTATTTTTTCTCTGATAAACATGATATCTGCAATATAATCATAGTATTGTTGAAAAATAAAGACCAATTCTCTGCCGATGTTGTCGTGCCCCCTTGGGTGCCATGATGGCTGACCAAAAGTGCCACGTATCGAGGAAGATTGGTCGACATTCTCAACGAGTGATGTGGTGAATTATCTTGGCGTGTCTAGGTTTATTTTTAAGCACGAAAAGCTGAAACATGGCTGGAACAAATCCGGAGAATATTTGTACAACTTAGTGGAAACCTTTCGATGGATCAACTCTTTAGAAGCTTTTTCTTTCCGGATGCCGTGGTACTTGAACAGATGTGCCGAGAAACAAGACAGGTTGCGAACCACTGATTGGTTTTGTTTTCTACTTCATAAAATGGAGCTATATTTTTTATTTTCTTTCATAAGGTGAAATGGATATGTTTTAAATTAATATATATTTACCAGGTGTATATATATGTATATATTTTCTGAGTTTTTAGCGAATATTTTTTTTAAATCTACCTTCTGGAAACCAGGGATTCCGCCAGAATTTTCAGTTTGGGGGAGGGGTAAAGACAAAACTGGGAGGGTGTAAGTGGAGTTTAGCACAGTTTCTATCGTTTTTTGACCGTAAAAAAATTAAATGTGGGGATGCTCTCAAGGATTTGGGGGTGACACCCCCACAGGGGGTCTGGCGGGATCACTGCAGAAAACTCTACAGCCTTTCTTGCTATATCTCTTTCTCAGTTTACCATTAAATCGCATACAGCGACTTATTCTGAAAAGAGTATATTATAGAACCATTGAGCTCCCAAATACTTATGATGGAGGTGAAATGGTTAGACCGAATAGCGGTGGCTCGGTTAGTCAAGTATTTGTTTCGTATTCGAAGGGTTCTGGATTCAAGTCCAGTGACTGGGCATGCTAATTAAAGTTCTTCAGGTTAATGAAGAGATAGTGCCCTCAAACTAACCTCTGCATTCTTTATTAGTGACGAATATTACAACTTTTATTATATGGACTGAATAGACATCTAGCGCGAAAACTAGCTACAAGTTTCAGGGATGGCGTTATTCGACGAGCATCCTTTAGGGAAATGAAATCGGAAGCTATCACCTAGTGCCTTAGTCTGACAGAGTCCTTGAATATATCTGACGTACTGAACAAAATCTTGGAAAACTACAGTCAGGATCAATTCAAACGTCAGCTTTAATCATTGAAGGTTAAGACTGGGCTCGTACAAGTGGTGACTTTGGTCCGTTATTAAAATAATCTAGAGAAACAAAAGGAGTTTCATTAATTTTAACGTAATGTATACTTAAAACTATTCCCTTGCCAGGGCGTTCGAAGTTTTTTGAAAAAATTGAAGGTTTGAGTGTAAAAATGGTCGAACTCACTTATGCTTTGTATGCATGTTCCAGCATAAAGGAATGCCTGGAACAATTTCAACCAAACTTGGTACACATAACACCTACAACCTGGAAAGAAGCACTTTGGAGTCAGACATAACCTAGCACCCCTATGGGGTGGGTGGGAATGGGGTGACATGTAAAATCAGTTAATAGATAATGATTGTAAGAGATATCCGTACAGACTGAGCAACCCACGCCACAACGTAGCTTGTCGAGCTGACTACTTCCAAGCGGACAAATTTGGCATGACTATCAATCTATTAGCAACGGTTATCTTAATTTTTCGATTCGAGGGGGTAAAAAACCTCTGGACTCCGTTTCAACGGGCGGGAAATCAGCTAGTCAGAAATAATTTAGAAGAATATCGAATTTATTTTGTTTGAAACAAGTCCTGAAAAACTTGAGCTTTCAAACATATTTGTTTTTATTTTCCTCAGTAACTCTAAATAGTGGTTTGGACCACGTGGCACACAAACATAAGATTTATACTTGTAGAGTACTTTTCCCAGGAAAAGAATAATGGAGTACAATAGAAAGAGCTTATACATAAATATTTGCATAACAATCTTGTCTAAAACTGCCATCACACGATACCTTATATTTCCGCATCAAGTTCTTGGTGACGAGCTCAGTGTCAAAAGGATACAACTGGCATTGAGATATAAAAATAGTTCGAGTTTATCTTTTACATATAACACGAGATATAAGTGACACATAATATTCACATTGTCTAGAAAGACACTATGGTCGAGCTTCTGAGAGACTCAACAATCTCCCTTTATCTGTAATATTGCATTAGCAACCGAAAGGGGAATCTTTACCTATAGTTTTCTGGGATCCTCCCCTTAAATTCTTTAAAATAAACATTTTCTCTCACCCTCTCTCTCTCTCTCTCTCTCTCTCTCTCTCTCTCTCACTCTCTTGCGCCAGTTTGATTTTCGCGTTGGAATTGCAATTTTCTGGCCCTCTTAACGGTTTCCGATTCTGCCAATGTCAAGAGTCCCAGGGGACAATAAAAACCTCTGTGTACGACAGTGTACATGGGAAATCTAACTGCCACTGTTGGTGGCAATTTCAACGTGAGCTGGAGCAGCTCCACCGAGAACAGAATCCCTCACTAGGGAATTTTCCCCCTTCCCATTATTCCCTTTCCCACACCCACTATTCTAGTCAGACCATCACCACCACCCCCTCTCCTCTTCCAGAGTTCATGTCCGGTTACCCATTGAATGGGGGAGCTGTGGAGTTCTGATTTCACAAATTGCTTTAGACAGTGGGAACTGTGTTCTAATGTCTTTCCTATTGCATTGTTCAATAACAAGAAATAGGGAAAGTAAATGCCCCCCCCCCTCCCCTACATCCCCTCACCAAAGACATTAAATCATTGTGATTTATAACTTTACCTGCATTCACAATGGCTTGTTTTAATTAGAGAAATTTGTCTTGCAAAAGTTTTCTAATTATCTTAACGCTTTCTTCTTCCTTTTATCGCGATCTCCTCGGGAGAAATTATACGGAATTCACACAGAACGTATTAATACCAAACTTCTAATAATAGTATTGTTAGATACGATTCATTTTGGTTAGTATTCAGTTCCTTTCCTCTAATTTAGAACTTAGTTCGAATATTGAAGTGCTTTCCTTTTGTTCTAATTTCTTATTTTTCTTAAAGAAAATTACAATTTTCTTCCCTGAAAATAATAAGAAAGTTCGGGTTAGGCTGCAGAGAAAGCAAGGCTATACAAAACTTAGCTTCCGACTACCTGTAGCTCATAGAGCGTTAACTTAGCAATTGGTATGGCCTGGGAAGAATATCAGGGGCCACACATCCTGACTGAGATTATATCCAAGATGTTTCCTCAGTCACGCGAGACAATTGCTGGGATAGTACCTTTTAACTAGGACCTGCTCGACTTACTTACACACATTCTCGCATGTACCCTATTACAGCCTCAAGTTAAAAACTTAGATGAACTCTTGCAAGAAAGCTTTGGTAGAATGCATACAGGATAAAGTAATCCGAGTTACTGATTTCGCCCCCATCCAGTTCAATGAGATGCAACTGTACTTAAAAATTAGATTTGTGTGTCCCAGCTGAAATATAATAAAATCATAATCTTTGTCTATTCACAACCAAAGCCTACATTCAGTCAGTTGATAGAACGTTGGCTTAATATTCGAAAAATCCTGGAAACGATCCCAGTAGCCGCCTATTCTGACTGAGCTTTTTCCTAAGTCAAACGAGGAAAATACAGGGATACCTACTAACTAGGGACTAGTCGACTACCTTCTGATGTCCTCTTCCCCATCCTATCCCGATCTGAGCCTGAGATGCCTAAGGGTCATAAATAAATTAAATTGGGAGGGGGTCGTAGAGATAGCAAGAGATAATTTTCTCAGTGAGACGTATTAGAGAAAAGCTGTTGCGTTCTTGTATTCAAAAGGTATATCTCTGTTTCTGATGTCATGAAGCGTTTTATAGAAGTGCTATTAACATCATAAACGAGATGGGAGCTTCTAAATAGGGGTCCTATAGATTTTTTACTATAGTGGCCTGCGAACCACTTCGTTTAATACATCCCTCGCAGGATCTAAACCCGTCAGTACTTGCATAGGAAGTGAAAGTATTAACCTCTTAATTAATCTTGTCTCTATAAAGCGTATTATTTTTACAAACAAAAAATAATTATCGACTCCAGATATCAAAGGATAGAAGTTACACTGATGAATGAAAACGATCGAGGTAATCTTTTATATATAACCCGAAAAAGGTAAGTCCGGTAGACGACATGTACTACATTTTTTCTCCCTCCAATAACTCGAATGCAGGTAGAATATGTTTTTTCTGACGAAATTTAAGAAAGGACTTTCAACTAAAGGCTTAGCAGGTTTTGAACTTAAGTTTCTGAATTACATTACCGTACAGTACATTGAATCTCGTTTCGTCTAGGTATATTTGAAAACTTTGGCACACAAATCACAAACATTCTCATATTTCGAACAACCTTCATGTAACCATTGTTCACATATAATACACTGTTTCCAGTCGTCTTCTTGTTTCATTATAATTTTCGCCACATCCAACACATTCGTTTCCATCATACTCTTACATATCATCACTATCGTCGTATTTTTATCGCTGGATGAAGATATGATCGGAATTCACTTTTTCTTGTTTCTTGCCGCTGATTTCGTGCACTTCCTCTTCCTCTTTCTGTTTCTCTGTAAGCTGATGTGTTCATCCGAAGTGAGTACCTTTGCCAAACCCTTGCTCCTTTTCTTAGCAGATTCCATTTGTTCTAGAGAAGGAACTAGTGATGTTGAATTTAATATTTTGGAAGGAGTTTTTTGGATGGTTTCAACTAGAATCTGATTTACGGCTTCATTTGAAGACTGAAGAATTTTGGTATTGCTACTATTTAGTCCAGGTGTTCTTGGAGACGCTACACTTGTATTAGTATTTTATACCTCAACACTAATCGATTCTGATGTGTGAATCTGAAACTAGGAAAGGATACTCAGGGATGACGTTAAGGTTAAGGGGAATTATTCCTTTTGCTTTGAAGGCGGACACAGCATTCTCTACAGTAGCTGATTTATTCCAGGCTGAACCAAATATTTCACGAAATTGTACCCTCGTTAATTTTCTTGGTGGATTGTTGAGTAAGAAATTGTTACAGCCTGCAGAGTAGTGAGTTTTAAGTAATTTGAAGAAAGCTTTGTCCAGAGGTTGTAACTGGTGTGTAGTGTGACTCGGCAGACTTATCAATATCATATCATGTTCTTCTGGAAATTACAATGTTTTACATTATTAGTATGAGAGGCGTGGCCATCTACAATAAGAACCACTTTCCCATATGGTCCATCTCTGGCAGTCCATCTCTCCCAAGAAGGAGGGGTAAGGAGGGTAGTTTAATTGTTGTAGTTTCTGAACGCGGAAACATTATGGTTTTCAGTAACACATTATTTTATGATGAAACGCGCTGGTAAAAAAACGAAAGCGAAGAAATCTACATCAAGAAGGTCAAATATTACTTTTAATGAAATGAAGTAAAAAAAAATTAACCTACCTGAAATAAAAAATCTTGTATCCTGTACAAATGTGTGGTCTTCTGCTTGAGGAAAACACACAGTATCTAACAAATATCTGCCATGGCACTACAGCAATATTCACGCTGCACTCTGGTGGATAGTTTAAGAATTATGGGCCTGGTCCGTCTCACCCAGGGTGTTCATCTCTACCGGAATTACTATATATGTGACATAAAACTGTCATATTTTGTACATGGGCACATTGAAGTCCAAGGGCTTTTCGTTGAAAATATGACAGTTTCGTGTCGCATATATTTTGGGTTATAAATAAAAGATTCCCTCAAACCTTTTTTTATTCGTAAATGTCGCTTGTATCCCTTGGCTTCTGGAGTCGACATAATTCTGAAAGGATAAAGTTTATTAACAAAATTTATTCGTTAATTTGTTACGGACTAACGCAAACATTTTTTTTCACTTTCTCATTCTTAGACAGTTGTGTGGTTTCTGCTGAATATGAACATTCTATCCGTAGCTCCACCAGTATAATCAGATATACGAAACATATCACAGATAAATAACCATGCGGTTATCAGTAATAAAATCTTATATAGTAATCAATTTCTTGAAAACAATTCTATGCAATACATTTGTCTATGTTGTCTATGTCCACATGATTGATTTGTTTGTGTGTGTCATTAAAATTGCTGTTTATTGGAACTTACTGCGCTCTTTGTAACTCTGTTGGTTAAAGCAATAGACTATCAAGAAGATGGCCCCTACTCCATGCCCGCTACCGCCAGCTTTTCCGCTTCATTCCTAGGCTACCAACACAACAAAACTGTTCAAAAAGTATAAAAGAAGTGTTTATATAGTGATTGGAATCCAGGAAAAGTACACAAGTAATTTGAAGTTGACTTACTTCAGGCATTCAAAAAGATGTTTCTCATGTGGAAGAAAAGGACATGTTTTAATGCACTGTAACAAAACTGGTAGCTATTAATAGTTCACTTCATAAAGGGAAGGGAAGTTTATCTTGCAATATTTCTACGAAGAAAGAGGACAAAAGGTCTCTCTCGGATAGAAGTGTGTTGTCAAAACTAATACTCGATTCTGGAAGGTGTGTCTCCTTCACTATGTCATAGTTCCTCTTCTTTTCAGCTCAAGTTCATCCTTTTTCTTCTTACTTTAAGCGCCAGACGGAGAGAAACTCGCGGAAGATCCCATTCAAGTCTTTTTACGATCCGTTTCTTGGCGCGATCCAATTTTGTCCACACGAACCTCTCACTCTTTCTCTTTCTCACTCTTACCTTTACCTACAGTTCATCTACCCTTGCTGACTGGACAAGAAGAAACGACCACTGTCCTCAAAGTAGTGGTTGTTGAAGGGGTGGGTCCTCAAGGGGTGCGAAGAATTTCTACGTTGTGATGCTCTTTCCAATTAACGCTAGCACAAGCGGGTGGATCGTTGGGTGTTTCATGGAAGGCGGAAAAAGAACTCGAGGGGAAAAGGGAGGGAGCTAGGTCCAGGTCATCAGGTGTTTTATGACCAGTTCGATCGCATCCTCCATCTCCTCCTGTTGTTGTTATCCCAATCGAGCGTCCAGAGTACAAAAGCGCCACGGTGCATAAAGTGACCTGAAACAGTATAGTCTCTCCTATTATGGTAGGGGTTAATGATGGTAGACGAACAAGAAAGGCGGACTCAATGAAACAAAGAAGAATACAGACGTCAATAAAACATGAAGCACACCGCACAAGAGAAAGAATGTATGACAGGAAAATCCCTTATATTTTACGACACGAAATGCGTTCAGCATATAGCCTATATACTCTCTGTATTTGCGCTCTTTTTTTAGAAAAAATCTTCATGAGATGTTTTTCAGAACCTCAGGAAAGGATAAAATTAATTATTAAAACTACTCTACCGTAATATTTTGGTGAAAACATATAAAATTAACTTTAACACAAATTTAATACACAACATACACCTGCTGTTTATATCAGTGTTTTCCAACCTTCCCTTGTTTTTCCAACACATCTCAGACCCTAATCAATCATCCCGGGACACTGGGCAGTAGCAACGTTCGAAGAGCGGAATCTTTAAACGTTGTGCACTAGGTTGTGCCACGAATTCTGCCAGACACCGCAATGAGGGTGTCACTACCCCCAAAATCAGAAACATCCCCCAATTTTGATTTTTTTTTAGTGTTAAATAAGAGATAATAACGCTGCAGGACTCTACTTACACCCCGTCCAAGTTTCGCACTACACCCCACCGCTAGAACTGATTATCCTGGCACACTCCCCGGATTGCAAGTTTGTTTTTTAACAGTACAACTGTGAATGGGCATTTCAACCTCGGTCTCTGATTGGTCCGAACAATCCTACGGTGCACCGATTGTAATTAGATGGTGTCTCTTGAACATGTTCAGCTTGCCTAAGTCCTAGTTGTACTGTAAAAAGGGAACTTGCGGAAAGTGTACTGTAAAAAGGCGGGTTACTATTTGATTGCAAACTTAGAAATGAGCGAATGTCATTCAATTGATGGTAAAACAATGATCCATTTAGATTTTGTACACGTTGCTCGATCTGTACTAATTGTAGCAAAGACTCCCTAACTTCAGGTGAGCTGGCTTTACCAAGGCACTTCTGGCCTAGGTTACTTTAGTCTGTAAACAAGGAGACTAGGTGCTGCTAGTACTGGGAACAATAGCGTCTCACTAAAGACGAGTCACGAGCATTTCAATACGTGCTTGTTCCAGTACAATCCATTTCTTCATTGAGTTCTAATTTCACGTTAACTTGTTGCGATGTATAAGAAAACGTATAGACAGAGGGTACGTTCGCTACTAGTATTTCAGTCTCATCGAGGGCGTAGGTTCGTGAACAGTTAGCTTAGTGTATCGCGATTCAAATCTGTTCACCGTGTGGGAAGCACCAATGATTGATTCAAGAAAGTAATGTATTGCTCATGATATTTGAAAGTACGTTGATATTAAAAACGTCTTTTCAACTCAAGGGCTGTCAGAGAAACGAACGGAACACTAACCATTTTACGTTGTTCTTAAAATAGAATTCTCTGTTCGTTGTCAACGTGAAAACTAAACTTCCATGTTTCAAACCTTATAATTGCTTCCTTATTTACCTAAATTCAATGTCCCTGAAGGAGGACCGTAGGTAATTTAATTGTAAAAGCCTCTCTACCGCTATCAACCATCCGGCAAGAAAAAAAAGAAACAAATAAATAAAACTACATAACAAGCTGTTGCTGGAAACATTCAGACGAAATTGTGATATGCTTTAGGCACACTACAATAACAACAAAACTGTTACTCCAAAATACTTCTGAGTTTGCAGGAACATAGAACAAAAGAATGTCTAGTAAAGTTCTCGTTAAAGATATATGCAGTGGCGGATCCAGATTTTCGTGAGCGGGGGGGTATGTGGAATAGACCATAGACATTTTCGATACATTTTGCGCTAAGTAAATTTTTGAAGTACAGTAGAATTTCTGTTATCCGAAATAAAGGGGGGCTGAGAATTTTTGTTTTCCGAAATAAAGCTTTAAATGCTTCTACAGTTGAACAACTTCTTATACAACTAAGTTTACTGTTTTTTTTAATCTTCTATCTTTTTTTCTGTTAGCATTTCAAATTTTATCTTTCTCGATATTTTTTGGCGTTTTGGTTAAACGCTACTTCGGTTAAAAGTATTACGGTTAACAGAGGTTTTACTGTATAAATTTATCATATTCCTCAGCATATTGCATATGGCTATTGGAGAGAGAAAAAAATAAATGCTTCTGTGTTGGTTCTTGCCGTTTTCTTTTTTCTCACTATTCAGAAAGGGCCAGTCTTTTTCTCACTCTTTACATTAATTCATCCCATTTCTAATCAACTCCCGAGGCACTAGAACCTTTCTAATCAACTCCAGAGGCTTGGTCATTTTTACTATCCTTAAAAATAGCAATGTTGTTAGTCTATTTCGTGTAGTGGATGCATGCAAGAACTCGCGACTGCCCTTTAACAGACGATAGATATTCCACCAAGCTTGTATATTCAGTGTATTAAAGACAGAGCGTAGTTCCTACAAGTATTGAACCACACGTTTAAGACATCGTCGATTAAACTTTTGCTGTGTTGTTGAAAACGTAATATCTGATGTTATTATTGTAGATTTTTTTTTACAAAAATAAATTCTGTATGTATTCCTCTACTTTTGAAGCGACTGTTAACCTTTCCCAGGCTCATTTTCTTCAAGATGTTTCACCATCGAATTTTTCCGATCAATTCCTTGACATTTCCGGTAGATTTATTCCCCTCATTTCTTTCCCGAATTCCGGCCAAAAGGCAAGGGAGATGTTGGGTCCTCGCCAAGAAATGACAACACGGAAATGGCTGTAAGCTGCCCAAGAACTCAAGTAGACAAAAGAGGTGAATTACTCCTTTCTATCAATAAGATATAGAAGGACAATTAATTATCGAATTTTGTTTTACTTTATAAGATAAGATAAAATGAATTTGATTGGTTGTTTTACTTTAATCTTCTCATATTTTACTACAACTATGCATTTTTTTAAATTGTTACTTGCTTTTTATATTGTCAACCACCAGGTAGGTATATATAATGACAGAAAATGAAATCCATACACACACAAAAAAGAACCATTGTGGTAAGTGAAAGAAACGAACAGGACAGTATTTCCTTTCCGTTTCCAGGACAGTAAGCATATCCCTTATCCTTTTCAAATCTTTTGTCTTGCCCAAAATGGTGGGAAACAATAGTAATAATACCAGTAAAGAAATAAGCAAACTTAATCAGAAACAAGGCATAAGAGGCAGACCGAGATCACAAAAAAAACAAGTCAGTTTCTACCAAAACAAAGACCGTATACAAAAAGAGAGTATTCCTCTATTCGCCCACCCAAACGTTCACTACAAACTGTACATGAAATACCCAGTAAAGATGAAACACAACATGCCAAAGTATTAGAACACTCACCAGACAATTATTCAACCACTGATGCTGAAACTTCTCCACCAAGTTCAATATGTTCGAATGAAGAATTTCCTCCCTTCTTCTCCTCATGCAACTCACTAAAAGTTTCGTCAAAAGCAAACTCACCAAATAGCTCAGCTAATTTTAATTTAAATCACACAGTTAATAGAAATTCCGCACTTCAGACCACTGAAACAAGGACAGACACAACCAATGAAAATACTACCAACACATACAGTGGGAAAGAAACACACGAGGATACTAGTACTGTAAATAAGGACACTATATTCAAATGGGTAACTACGATAAGAGCTTTGATGATACCTAAGGATCAGGAAGACAAATTGAACTCAGTGATTAAACAAGCCTCTGAGGAGTTACTACAATGCAGACTAAACAGTATTACATCTACGGAAGGACATATACACATCGCAGTAGAGAAATTCTTCAAACAAACATCAGCAAGAGTATACCGTTGATAAAATATTTGGAACAATTCAAAAAATTAATTATAATACCTTATCTTAACAGCTAGCATCATATGATGGGGAATCGCAGAACCGACGATAATGGTAAGATTCTGTTTCAACACCTACTCGAATCACCGCTCATAAATATAAACGTTGGACCGACAAGATTTATGAACAATTCAGAAACAGCACCAAATAGAATATTGATCTCTCCAGCTATGTCGAATAAACTTGTACATTCAACAGTTCCAAAAAAGTCTCCCATCTGACCATGGTGAGATTTACCTGCACTTCAATTCCAAAATCAATAGAAATAATAATACCTTTAAATATACAAATTACAACAAGGTTGACTGAGACAAATACAAGCTAAATAATTAATGAGGACCTCTCAGAGGTAACACTGCCCATCACAACAATAGATGACATAAAGCAAACCAATAAAATACTAACAAACTCTATACAATCGGCATTGAAACAGACGGTCACAAAAGAAACCGTAATTATCTCAGCGAAGAGACTGCCTATAGATATTATTCAATTAATAAACTATAAACGTCAACTCACCAGAACCATGCACATGAGACTCTCTGAACTCACGAAATCAACGTATTGAACAAGGAAATCAAAAAGGAATTTAACACATTTCCACACTTATAGAAAATTACCACAAAAATATTAAAGCTTTTTGGAAGGCTATCTCTATCAGGCGTAATCAACATTCAGAAAATGGACTAGTGCCAAAACAACTAACTCAGCTATTAATAACCTCCAAAGGATAACAAAAAGTTTTGTGAAGTGGTGTCAGACATGGAAATTAAACATAGTCTTAGAAGAACTCCCACAATCATTTAGTTCCTCCTATCACACTAACCAATCTTACTGTCCTGCCATTCTAAACCCTTAATACCACACTAGGTAGATAAAAAAAATACTTATCCCTTTGAATCCTGTGAATTTCAATTTTAGTACCAAATCCACCTTCTATTCAGTTGTACATCAAAACTAGTTTCTGGGCACTTCCTGTTCAAGCGGTTTGGAACACAAAATAAATAGTACAAATTAGGGATGATAATAAAGAGAAGAAAAAAAGGCCTCAGGTTGGTTTGCTGGGTGGTTGCTTGGTGGGGGTATGGTTGTCCTGGAGCAGGATTCGGTTAAATCTAATCATCTCTGATTATCAAATCAAATAAATCTCATAGGATGAAAGTAGCTCCGAGAATCTAGAAATCCAGCTGGGTAGCCCTGTGGGATTACTTTATGTCTCTAATTCTAATTGAAATAACTTTCAGGTTTTTTGAGAGAATTATTGTGAGTTACTCTCGTTTGAATTTAACTCTTAAAATTTCAGCTTTGTGGCTTCTTTTACTTCGTATTCTCCATTTCTGTGAAAAGCAGTTTGAACCATAGTTGCACTAAACGATTCAAATAGTTCCTGTTTCTGGTGGAATTAAACTCAGTACCCTCATCAATACCAATTAGTGATTTCAGCTAGCTATTTCTTTTCCTATCGTGATAGACTCCAATGAATTCCGCACCTTGTTTTATGGTCTGTCTCATGAAGCATCCGAACATAAAAGAAAAGAAAAGAAAGAAGTAAAAGGAAGATCGAGATCATAGAACTACACTTAAAATTGGGTAGCGTAGGACATCATTTTCCAAAGCGTATCTGGGTGGCTGGTCAATCTCATTTAAAGGTAGAGCACGTTTTCAACTGAATTGATATTTTTTGAGTGAGTGCACATTTTCTTCTGACTAAATCCCTCGGAGTATGGAACGTCTTGCATGAGATGATTGTGGGAACTGCGTTGAAGGAAATTAAAGAAAAAAGGAGAGAGGAAGAGAGAGAGAGAGAGAGAGAGAGAGAAGGAAAAAAAGGAAATCAATTTCAATTGTCTATGAGTTGAAAGTTCGGAGTCTATCCATTTCTATTTTCTTCTCTTTTCTGGTTCTTTTTTGTGTCAAATTCGGATGAAATGAAGGTTCAGTCGTCGTCCAGTAGAGGTACAAAAAAAAGTCTAAAATTGAGTCTGTCCAAAAATTTTACAGTTCACTGATAAGAGAGGAAAAAGACGAACTTCAATTGCTGATGGAGGTACTTTGTTTGAACTGTGAGTGGCAGAAACTTTCACTTTCTCTCTCTCTCTCACACACACACACAAACACACACACACCACCACCACCTAAAACATTTTTGAAACTTTTCTAGATGTTTCATTCTCTTCCATATTCTTTTCTCTTGTTTGTTCTCTTTCTACGCAATTTTCTGTTAGTTCTCTCTCTCTGTCTCTTTCTCCCACCCTTTCTGTCTTACTCACACTCTCATACATAGTTTCAAAAATTCTTTTCGTCCCTTCAACTTGTATGCTTATTTCATACTCTTTCTACATATTTTCTGTCTCTCTCTTTCTTCCTCTGCTTTCTTTAACTTCTATTCTTTAATTTCAGCTTCCACTGCTCCCTCTTCGTCTGTATCCCTCATTATTTCTTTCCTTCTGTCTATCTCTTTTTTTACACTAGTTTCTTCTATCTCACACCCACTTCTATATCCACATTCATCCTTTCCCCCTTTTTAAAATATAACTTCCTCCTGTTCTTCTCATCCGAACTTTTTCTACCAGAAATAGTTTTTTTTTTATTTTTGTGACTTTTTTTCGTATTCCTCTTTTCCATTCTCTTTTATCTCTAACTTCTTTGTAAGCTTCTGTTCTTATATCTTCTCAGACATTTTCTTTATTGTTAAAACATACACTTACACATTCTAATTAATTTGAGGATAAATCAGAATGCAATTCTCGGGAGTACTCCATGCAAAGGAAATTTTATTTGATTTTAAACAAGGTTTTGATTCGCAAAATATCTAAACGTTTGTAGTTACAATTTTCCCCCCTTTTCGAGAAATTTTGTTCAATCATTGCTACACCTCAGAGTGTAGAAGGAAGCGTCGAGAGTAGGAAGTTCGAAGTGCCACGTGTACAAGTAGCTACGTCAGAACTACAGTAGCGCTTTACGTCTTCGAATGATTAATACAAATATAGACAGTACAAGTTAGGTTGAATATGAAATTGGTTTAGTGAAGCTTGTGCTATCTTAAATTCATTTAAAGCCTTTAGGTATCTTTGGCTCAGGTCAGAATAGAAGAAAAGGTAGCAGACAGAGTTTTATTTAAGGTGCCACACCGGCATTAGCCTGGTGAATCTGAGGTGAAACTCGGGAAAACTACTGTGAGGATTGTTAACTATGGGGTTCGAACACCACGTGCCTACTCAGTAGCAATGAAAATCCTCGACGCTACTTCCTGATCCGCGAGCAGTGAGTTTGTGTTGTCTTAAGTGATAGGTCCCTTTGAGTATGAAATTTTAGCAAGGGTTAGCATAGCGATGTTCCTATTTTTATAGCAAAATCAATACGTTTACAAGCTGAAAATTTGTTTTAGTTTATATATTGTTCGTAATTGTAATACCGTATATATGCTCTTACGATATATTTATATCGTAGCTATTTGCTCTAGCATTAAATTATTTTACTGCTCCACCAGGTGGAGTATAATGATATTCGCAACGTGCTGTATTGGAAATGACATATCTTCTGCTTGACAATCGGAAATAAAGGTAATAATAAACTAGCCCATTGTTCCCAGACCTTTTTTTCATCTGCGAGCAAGAAGCGCATAAGTCCATTTTTGGCCAAAACGTAATTAATAAAGTGTAGCTTTCGGAAGGCTTCAAATAATGGTTACTAGAATTTATTTGTAAACATGTTAATGATGTTACGTAGTTTGTCCAAGTAGCTGTTTGTGATGAAAACTTACTTGATCTTGCCCAAGATAGAATCCTATGGTGAACCTTTGTTACTCCGGTAATGAACTTGCGAGTTCTCTAAGTCATAGAGTGAGTAAGTATGAAAGGAAGTAGTTTTTTTTTATTTCGTTTTCTGAAAAACAAAGATTTGTGACTTACGCGGTTCTAGCTCCGAGGTACAAAATTATTAACAAAATCTGTTGTTGAACTTTAAAATTACACGCGTAGCAAATGAGTGAACATTGATGATGGAAGAAAGATTGAGCCACGTTTTCCCCCAGGATTTTTCGTTTAGGGGGTATTGAAATTATCAATTATGAAGTTCATTATAATTACTATACGAATTACTTTCAAGAAATATATGTGAACAAAATTGACATATAAAAAAATTCATATATTCTACTTAATATATAAATGATCAAGCTTTTTTAAAAATAAAATTACAACTAACCTCAAGAGGCTGTTCACTGACTAACATTTACAGTCAATTTGAATTTCACTTATCACCGAGACTGCAAGATATAATGATGATGGAAGCCCTGGCTGAAGAGAACAATTGTTCGAAATAGATGTTTCATTACTATTCTAGGACAGCGAGCTGATGGTTGTAATTATTCTGAAAGAATTATAGAAAATGTCCAATTCTTCGTGCTATTGGTATTACTGTAAACAGTATTTTTTTTATAAGAAATCCCGGATCTACTCGATCGGAAGAAAAAGTAGATCAATACCGTTACGAGTTGTGAGATTTCGCCCCAATGGTACTTCAGTCGACAGAATGAAGACTGAGAAAGAATCTTCTAATCGTATTGACCCGTTGTGGCTCCCCTGATCGACATAGACCGGGGCTACTTGTACTTCTAAGTAGAAAGATAAACCTTGCATATAAAGATAAACGACATTTTGGACGACATAGAGGACATGGAGGTTGGAGAACACGAAAACAGTGCAGAGAGAAGGGAAATGACGAGGTCGACCCCATCGGGAACCCTCTGCAAGCCAACAGGGGGCAAAGCTGGTCCCTCTAGGCCAAACTACAGGTTAAGAGATGACCAGAAAGAAGGCTTGAAAACATTGCGGAAGCTGCTATATAAACAGCACCTTGTCCAGCACGACGAGTCAGAGATCAGGAGAGAGATAGCAGACCGTAATAAGACTCCAGAAACCTGACTTGATTTTGCCAATTTCGAAGAGAACATTCTGCGGAGAGCGGACTTAAGTATCAACGTGGAGTTTACCACCCACTGCAAACAGTTAGTATCGAAGTTGCAAGAAAAGTGGGAATTGAATTTGGAAGGTGTTATGAAGGAAGCTCGCTTATGTTCGAACGCCACGAAGGAATAGTCCAAAGCACCAATTAGACTTCGCGCTAGACTTCCTGAAGACTACAAGCAACCAACAGATTAAAAAAACGAGACGCCTACTCTTAAAAGCCAGAGAACACTCGAGAGGGACAAGTAGACACCGCCACTCATACGTCTCAGTAGAGACACTATAGAGGACATTTTGGATAACTGAAAAAGAAGTACATGAATTAGAACTGCAACATAAAATCACCGCCCTTTTCACGACCAACAAAATATTCTAAAAAGCGAAACTATCTTTCACAACGACAAAACGTTATAATAAATGAAGATTCTTCTCGAATGAACAACTCTGTAACATGTTGCATAGAGAAAGAAAAAGGAAAAGAGGCAGACAGACAACCAAGAAAATCAAAATGAATAAACGTTTTTTAATAACCTGATAAAGAAAAATTAAACTACACATGAGATAGAAGTCTTACAGAATGGACTTTTTGTTCTACCCCACACCTAAACCGAATACTTTAACCCTTAGCAGACAATGAAAAGTTTTACGCAGAAGCTGGATAGGCATAATCAGAGGGCACTACGTGAGAAACAAATTACAGAAATACAAAATGATCCTCGCAAAATCAAAGGAAGTGCTTTGGAACGTGATATATTGTATACGAGAGCATACTGGTCATCTACAGAAGAAGGTAATTAGTACTCCTTAAAATCAGAACAAAACAAAAACCTCACACCACAACAAAAAACGTGCAATAAACAAACTTAAATCAATGTAAGAAAAATATCACTATCAAATCCACACATAAATCAACGGGGGACTAGCTACTCTAGAAAAAAACAAGACTGTGAAGCAGGTGCATTGCTACAACATAAAAATTAGAACATTCAAAAAATATTGAAATAAGGGAAAAAATTGTGAAAGAAAATAAATTCGAAGACCAATTAGGAAAATAAATGGTCCATTACATTTGTCGATAAGACAATAGATGTAGGGTTGACATCCTCAAATTGGAGAATCTATTAGCAGGTGTGAATGAAAGATCCGGGCTCCATACCTGGCTCACTATTGTTAAATATACAGAAATCGAAGTCGTCATTGCTGAGTCTGAGTTGGTGAAGCCATTCGTAGATCAACGGTTCCCGCCAGATTCAATAAGGCCAGTGAACAGTCATTCGAACAGTAAAGAACTCAATAGATCCCCGCCTCTTGGGCAATAGATCCGCCTTCTCTGAAAGTGGGCGGTCACTCGTGCCAGGTTTACTGTATCTGTTATAATTGTGATGCACATTCTTGCGTTTCTTCAAGCTTTATCGTGAGGCCCTAGAATTTTCCTTACATTTAGTGTCATTTGAACACAGACGATATTCCACCGATTAATCATAATCATTTTCTCATGATAAGTCTAGTTTGTAGTGCAGTCAAATTACAACACTACATCAAACATTCTATCCGCCTTCTTCTCCTTCTCTCTCTCTCTCTTTCTCTTTATTTCTCTCTCTCCCTCTCGCTCTCTCATTCTTTCTCTTTCTCTTTATTTCTCTTTCTTTATTTCTCTTTCTCCCTCTCCCTCTCATTCTTTCTCTTTATTTCTCTTTCTCCCTCTCATTCTTTCTCTTTATTTCTCTTTCTCCCTCTCCCTATCATTCTTTCTCTTTCTCTTTGTTTCTCTTTCTCCCTCTCCCTTTCTCTCTCTCTCTCATTCTTTCTCTTTATTTCTCTTTCTCCCTCTCCCTCTCTCTTTAAATGATAATGATTTGTCAACACCCCACATCAAAGGCCAGAGTTTAGTTTTTCTTCGGGTCTATTGAGGGGGTGTTACGGAAGTGTAGAGAAATCCAGGGATTGAGTTCTAAATTAAATCTTTTCACAAGAAAAATTTAGAGTTGAAAGTGTACTATATAACTCATCCTTACCCTTCTTTCAAACAGACATAAAAATCACACTAGTAGCAGTGACGTTTTTTTCAATTTAGGGTTCAACTTAATAATACTTTCAGTTGCCGCCAGATCTCGCTAAAGTAAGTTCGAAATTCGACTCTAGACCTTGCAAACTAAATAATTCCGTATACATAAGTAAGACGCTAATATAAAATTGTAAAGAAAGATACAGAATAATAAGACACATGTCTGTATATGACAATATCAAGAAAATATGATAAAATGGAATTTATTTTCTCCAAATAAGTAATTTTAAACACATGCTACAATAATATTCTACTGTACAAAAGTGTACAGTATATATCTATCAATGTAAGATATTTTTTCATTAGCTCTCATATTTGTATTAGTTATTATAGTTCATAAACATTGATTTGGAGAATAGATGTCAACATGTTCAATCGTTTCCCATTGATTCTATTAACACGTAAGGAAAGCTTCACAATGTTAGTTTGTTTAATTTACAGGTATGCTTGCTTCTGTGATTCATTTATTTATAGAATGTCCAAAAGGTGGCGCAACCAGATCTTTTGGACTGCGTAACTATTAAACTAAAACACACAGAGACTCTTGAGTAGAAATATAGTCTGTATATTGAGGATTTTTTAAGACATTACAGAACGAAACATTAATCATCAGTGGAACACGATTGTAGAAAATGTTGCCAGAGTCGGAAAGAAATGACTGTGTATATTGCTGCACAGAATCCATTAATATTACCGATTGTAATATTCCGCTCATAGAATCTGAGTCACAAGACAAACCTAAATGTTTATACATTTGTTTAGGGATAGTAGTGGTATTTTCCGAAAATGTACGTTTATTTTCAATATTAAAATGAACTCTGGCAACAGTGTTGGTAGGGAGTGACACTGGGGATTAGTTTTATCTCTGTCTACCTCACTATCTCACTTTCGACGATAATAGACTAAAAAGGAACAGTCCCCAAATGACACACTCAGATTTGAATAGAATTTTCATAATTGATAGTTTTCAACGTGAAAAGAAATAGTGTAAGCTCCTACGTTTTGCAATTTCCTCTGGAAGCAGCTAGGTGATTGGGAAGTTTTGTGATTTCCTTGTAAAATGTATTGAGTGATTCAAATGTGGACCATATAATTTCTACAGATTTTACACAACATGAACGGAACCATCTCAAATGTGAATGATACCAAGTACCACATCTCAGATGCATGCTACTTTCTCCGTCCATCATCTTGAATTCAACTTATTTTGTTCAAGTAAGAATATGGTCAAAGGACATATCAAATTCCTCTGCAATTTCCTCAGAAACTCACTGATGCAATTTGTTTAAAATATCTTTAACCAGTCTTATGTTATTACAAGTTAATTTAAAAATGTTTTTAATTGCATAGTTCTGTAAGAATGGGCGAAAATGACAAAATGAGATCGTGCTGATTATTGCCAGATAAAGTAATAACTCTAGATACCCTGTAAGTCATCCTATTATACATAGTGCAGTCGTAAAACTCGTTCACAAATTTATACAAACAGGAAGTAGGTGTAATAAACCGAAAAGCGGTGGCCCAAAATCTCAAATCATGTGGAAGCAGTAACTATGGTTTTGACAACGCTTGTTAAAAGCCATACGAAGGGCACACGAAATAAATTGTGAAAATGTGGCCTCAGTCAAACGTACGTTATTTGTGTCCTCTATAAACATAAATGGCCCCCATACAATGCTACATAAATTGAGTGAGGATGATCCGTATCGGCGTCCTTAGTTTCGCGAGAGGCCATAAAGCAACTTTGAAGTAATCAGATTTTTGCATTAAAGATCCTTTTAGTTATGAAGTCCCTTATTTACTAATGGACAGGTCCAACAAAAATCCAGATTGGCATCAACCACGTAGAATACAAGCTTCACGAAAAGTTTAATTTGGTGTGGTATATGCCATACTCGAGTAATTGATGCAATATTTTTGATGATACTTTATGTGCTAATAGTTATCTCTGCACCCTGCATGATTTAATCCTTCCACTTACCTTACATGAAGACGGCGATTTCACTATACCCCTCCCACAGGACGGTGCTCCACGTCATTTCACTGTACCTGTTTGTGCATATCTAGATAAACAATTCTGTAGGTAAACACGGTAATGTGGTCACTACTCTCTCTCTGTGTTCTTTTATTACTGATAAAAATATCACCACATGTTTTTGTTGCTGACAAATATACTCTTTATTCACACAAGTGACAGTGATTACTGATTAGTGAAAAGCAATGAAATCTGACTAATCTTTACTTTCCCTCACATATTCGGCATTACTGTGTGCTGTGTCATAAACATTTAAATACTATGATGTGAATGTACATTTATTACTTAATAAGATTAGCATAAAGTAATATTTTGTTCTAAAAATATTGTTGCCTGGATGGGAACTGAACCCGAGCCGCCAACCGGCTTGCCTTCCGAGCTGCTGCAGGCGTACGCTTGCGAAAGTCTATTGAACTCCGTTGCCCTGTGCATGGGAGTCACAGACTGGACAGTGGTCGTAACTCAAGCACTTTGGAATTACAAACGACTTGTAATAACTTGAGACTGGTTAAAGATACGATAAACAAATTGCATCAGTGAGTTCCTGAGGAAATTGCAGAGGAATATGGTGTTTCTTGCCCCTATTTTTACTTGAAAATAAGTAGAATCCAAGATAGCGTACGGAGTACGTAGCACGTTTCAGAGATGCAGTACTTGGTCTCATTCACATTGTATATGGATACGTTCATGTTGTTTCAAATCTATAGAAATTATATGGTCCACATTTGCATCACCCAATACATTTTACAAGGAAATCACAAAACTTTCCAATCATTTAGCTCCTTCTAGAGGAAATTGCGAAACGTAGGAGCTTACACTGTTTCTTTTCACTTTGAAAACTATCAATTGTGAAAAAATCATTCAAATCTGAGTGTTTCATTTTCGGACTGTTCCTTGTAAGTTGAAAATGTTCGGAAACTTTTGACAACTTGACTACAGTTGGTAACCCTGAAAATCATTTCTTTCTTTCCAAATGAACAACTAACAATCAGAACTCACATTTTCAATTTCAGGGTTTGCAAGTGTAGATTATTTTTCAGTTTTCTTCCTCACGATTTCAACTCTCTAGCGACACAAAGGAAATGTTGCAATTGGGATTTTGTGCAGGAATATACAGTTTGTAAAAAACTTTTGTCTCAGTTTCAATTAGCAAGGAAGTAAAAGGAAATATGTTAAAGCAAAGAAAACAAATAACAAATAAACTGAAAAGGAACTAAAAGGGTGATAACTATAATATGTATAATAATAAAATGAACTGAAAAAGACTAACAGAATCGGAAAGCTATAACTAAAACAGTAGAGGGCAAAAGGCAACACAGCTTAAAATAGGGGAGAAAAGAAAGAGAAATGAATAACTTGTTAAACAGTGTTGGATTGAATGCTAATTAATGTTAAAATCATAAGAAATGATTCCAAAAGATCAAATGAAATATAAAAAAGTTAACTGAAAAACGCGGACAAAAAGGTATCTGATGAAACAGAAAAAATGTAAAGCGAAAATGATCTAAAAAAGGAAAAATGGCACCTGATTCAGCCAAAAAAAAGATCTATAGAAAACGGCTGAACATAGATAAAATAACAACAAAAGGAATACAAAATAATGTGTAGTTCAGATGGAAAATATCTATTATAATTAAACTTTATATACAATAGAATAGATACAATAGAATCTTACGCGCTAGGAGGAAGTAAAAATAAAGCAAATAAAGTTCTATCTCAAAGCGATACTGGACTGATTGCTGCCATTAAAAATGTCAATAATATATGACACTAGGGAGTGAAGAGGCCACTTAAATAATATCGTTTGTCCACTTCCAGTCTAAACCAATATGAACCAAATTTTCGGTTCTAACTCAGTTTTTTACGCTATATATCGCTGTGTGGTCCGTTTGTTCATTTATGTCTTACTTCTTGCAAAAAAAAAGTAAATATTATTTACAGTATTTTTATATGCACATTACGGTAGACTATTACTTGAATAACTCACAAATTAAGAGTTAAATAAAAAAAACGAGCAGCAAAGTGATTATAACTGTATAAAACTGAGTTAGAATTGAAAATTTGGTCCATATTATATTAGACTGGAAGTGGATAAACAAGTTTAAATATTTGCTCTTGCGTGTATCTTTCAACACTAAGCAGTCATTACAATATTGTTAAGTTGATTGATCGTGAAGTTAATTATTTGTGCTAAATACATTTAATTGGATTGAAAAAAATATTATTATTTTGTGAAATAAGTTCTACATATACGAGTATTTTGCTGAATATTCATTATATTCCTAGAGTGAGGAAATTGGAAGCAAATGTGATAATTTGATATGAATGTCTCCTCATGTTAATAAACTTTGCCATTCCTGTTAATAAGGAATTCAAGTCTTTGCGTTTAAGCTTACGATTTAATGCTACATTCAAACTAAAACTTAAAACCGTAGGTATCCATAAAATCTAAATTATGTAGTCAAGTGAAAGGAATATAATTACTACCTGCTTCACAAGATTTTAAAGTACCTGTAATTGACATTAGAACCAAGCCTAAATATATTTGATAATGATTGACAAGGTTGAACTGTACATTTTACGCAAAAACGAAGAAAAAAGTGATTTACAAACCGTATCTGAGAGATGATCGATGTCTCACTGGTTATTCTTTAAACTTTCTCAACAAATCGAGCCATCTTTTAGCGCAAAATCGGTTTCTCTAGCTGTTTTAGTTTAATAGCTATATACCATGAAAGAACGGGTTGCGGAACTTATATGACACTCAGTATATACAGGGTGTTTCCAAGATAATGGTGCAAACTTCAGGAGGTGATTATTTCCATCAAAACAAGAAAAAGTGCCCTTGAAGAAATTCAACATTATGCCTAGTTTAGGAGACACAAAGTCATGGCGGCATCATCACCAATAACGTCATAGCTTGACACTTAATGCGGTAAGCAGTATTGGCTTAGCAAATAACACTGGAAGTAGTACACGACACACCTATTTAAGCAGTGTTTTTTATTAAGGGAGTGCCACATAGACAGGTTTGGCAATTACTACTTTTAGTGTGGTTTACTAAGTAGACCTCGCTTAGGCTATTACTTTGAAATGCCACCCAAGATCACACAGACAATTCCTGGTGAAGTCAAAACTGCAACACCAAAAACAATCCAGGAATATAAATAGGGTCGCCAGGAGCCTAGAGTATCCACGCAACGCATCTAACCAAAAACTCTAGCTCCAAACATTTTCTACACCCCAGACGAGCGGCGCAGAAATGTCTTCCCGATTTAAGAACATCTGGGAAAGAGGATTCCAGATTCTTGTGATCGCTGCGAAAACAATAATTTAGAACGACGGAGGAAATACCGATAAGGCGACACCTCCAATCTTTTTAACTAGATCGTCGGTTCATACTCTGAAGTACCAGCTGGTTCAGATTAGCGATAGATTAAGAAAGGAAAACGCAAATCCATACTTGGGAATAATCTCAAACGATCATACACATATCAATTCATACGTGACTCATACTACGTCTTTACTCACTTCTAAGTCTACAGGGTGGCAAAAGAACATGTCTTACCCTTACCTTAGTAGGTCCCACACCTGTATTCCGGAATCGCAATTCCTGAAATAAAGACGACGAACACAAAGAATGGCGGTCGCAACTCAATCTAAACGTCGTGTCATAACGCAAAAATGCAAATAATATCAATTCACTCAAATCACATACTGGAGTCACTTCATATGTTAATGCAGAATAAGCAGAAATTCAATATATATGTAGTTCCTTTCCCAGGTTGTCACATCTCAGCTGGCGAGAGAATCCTACCACTGGCCTACGGATTTATAAACCCACCTAATCTAATTAAAAACGCATCACTAAAAACGATAGGTTTACCGAAACACAGAAATAATATAGTATCGATTGCTGTCAAACTTCACGTAATGATTCGTAGTTAAATTCAGATGAATATCATGGCAAACATTAAATAAATCACTGCACATCATAAATATTATACACTTTGTATGGATTATCAACTAATGCCTTAATTCGTACCTAGTTAACTGAGAGGTTTCCTGTACTATGTTCATTGAACAGAAACACAAGATTGTTCGAAGAAATATAAAAATTTCAATTTATTCAACTTAATACATAATGTAAGCTTTCGGAGTTTGTAATTCATAAAAATCAAAACAGAATTACTATTGTGCTGTAGAAAGCAAAGAAATTTGTATCGTCTATCTTGTATACATTGAATTAATTAAGCCGAAACGAAAGTTGGTTTGTCAGATATAAATGTCTATAATTTCTATAATAATTAATGAATATCGCTGAAATTTTTACAAGTTATTCCAAACCCATTGTTGTTTAATTTGGAAAAGTTTTACTACATAGTTACTTACAGAAATGAAGTTATTGATCAAAACATACCTTAACGAAAGAAACAAGTTGAGTTTATAATAGTCGTGACGTCTTTACAGATGATTACTACACTATACAAATGACGCTCTGAATAAATCTTGAATTTGCAAAAATAATGTTATAGAATGTTACTATTTAACGGAGAATAGCGGCTGGAGTTGAAACAAAGATTAACTAAGCATGTCGAAGTATCAAATTTTACAATTAAAGTAAAAATTTATCGGAAAACAGTACACAAAAATGGTTGAACAAACATGTCGCTAATTTGACTAATAATGGTGATATACGGTAGCTGTTAACATTGCTAACCGGGAATTTTAAATAGATTCGGAAACTGGAGACTAAAAATTTGGCATTTGATTATTGGAATCTAACGCTCCGATATTTGAAATGCAGAAATTCGGTCAATAGCGGCCCCATACTGAAATTTAGAACATGTTACCCATTATGACAAATAATCTCAAAATAAAACAATGATAATTTTATTGACGTGAAATTTGGAATTAACGTTGTCAAGATATACTGTCTTATTAGCACTCGTATCAATTATTTTCTGCTTACAACGATTACTATATATTTCACGATTTTGGACGAAATCAGTCGACATATTCTTCAATATACTAAATTTGGCATTTATAGTTACTATTAGTATAGCGTAAATTTGGCATTTAAGGCTCTGGAAAAGCAAAATGACTGCAAGCCCAGACATCCGTCCTTCTGGTCGAAAAATTGGAACTGAAACTAACATGGCGGGGAGAGCAGTTATCCCATCAAACGGAGAAGAAGGCTGATTCACACCAATCAGCAAGAAACACGGAGCCAAGCATTGACTAGGATCCAATCAAAAACAAGCACTAGATCTAAGTCAATGCTCTAGTAGTTAAATGTAATCACCTCCATAACTTTGCACCACATTTCAGGGACATGCTGTATATGTATGCCTGAGCAGTTCACAGGAGAAACAAGTCCCAATGAATACGTAAGAGAAATGTTACCGTCGCTAAAATAAACATTTTCTATGTGAGTGACTCATTGAGCTGCAAACTATTTAGGTCGATTTATTTTTGTTACAACAGTAGAAGAAAAATACATACAATACACTGTAGTTGTAAGGTGGTTAGGGAAGTTAACTTCTAGGTACAGTAAAAAGAAAAGTGTAGCAAAACAACAAGCTTGCGGATAATGATTGTTTACACGTGCACTGTGGATAGTTCCTTATCTTAGTTACCAGCAAGTGCCGCTGGAAGTTCCCCTTACTCACTTTTGAGCAGAGTTGGAAATTATGTAATAATTATAAGATTTAAAGCAGAAAAAAATAGCAGAAAGGATTATAAAAAGTACAGAAAGGTATTACATTTTGAAATTAATATAACAAATAAAACAATGTATACCTCAGCTTCCATAAAGTATAAATTATTTTCTCGGCAAACGAAATTGAATGGCATTGACATTTTCGAACCCTGCATTGTAACCTGTAACCTTTTCGTAACTAATTTGTGGAGTGAAGCTTCGGTTGTTAGGCCATGCCTTTCATCTGTAGTCTTGTGTACGTTATAAATTATGCACATATTTTACTAACCTTCACCGTGCGCCTGCACATACATAATTTTAGTAATATTATTATTTAATCAGTTAATTTTGTTTGTTACTTAGTTAGATAGATGTATACATACGTAGATACATACGTAGGAAGAGAAAGTGTAAAGTAACCATGGCGGCCAAAGTTGTCATAAGGTGTTCCTTTACATGTGTTTCGATCTACCGGCACCCGTCTAAATTACTTCAATGAACCAGTAGCAACAGAAGTGATTATCAGGACTTTGGACAAAGTTATTGAAATTTTAATGTTTTTCGCTATCAAAGGTAAGCATTATTTAGTGTTTATAATATTTACCTTGTATAGAGAGAAAATTAACATTTTGCAATTATAATGTATCAAATTGTTGCTGTTTTTGAGGAAGTATTAACATGAATTCATGATTATGTTAAATGGTCATTTCGTAGAGTTGCAGAAAATCGATACCATAACGAATTACATATCAAATATTACAATGAAATTTGTTTGTGGTAACTGTAATCAACATACTTGATACTGTAAAAATTTTATTCATTCGTTCAAGAAAACAAGATCCCAAAAAATGAATTTGACTAGGGTTCCCACTTTACCTCTCCTTCCCTTATATAGGTACATACATGATGCCCACTACAGAGCTGTATCTTGCGGGGAAACTCTAACCAATTTTAGAAATGACAATAAACATATTAAAGCTATTGGACTGTAAATGAGTGTGGATCCACCACTATGACCCTGAAACATAATTTCGAAAGTACAAAGCGATAATTTATGTTTAAAAAATTTCCCACCCTGCTTATGGAAGCGGGGTCGAATGGCAATACAGAGTGGAGACACTGTTTGAGGGAAACTAGCGCGATCACTTGGGAATACGGAAGAACGTGCACGGAAGGGAGGAAATGTAGGGAAAAGGAGGAAAAATCACACAAAGGGGGACTAGAAGGAGGAGTGAAGGAGACCCCTTTTCTTTCTTGAATAGAGCAGCGAGAAAACGACGGAAGTGACATCGGTGGGCAATATTAGAGGAAAATAAGCAAGACCGTTGAATAAGCGGAACAGCTTGTCACACACGCCCCTAGGCAAACAAGATTTATGAGAGAGGGGTGAGGGAGAAACGTCCTCCCATAATGAACTCATCATTGGTCCATTCAGCATCTCCACGTAGCAGCATAAAACGGTCTTTCCCCCCTCCTGTTTTCTTCTGAATACAAGAAAGCTTAATGCATAGTAAGAAGGGGGGGAGGAAAAGCTTAGGTCCGGGGCTTTTGAACGTTAATTTGAGTCTTATTCTCGGGATTTGAACCTCCATTTTGTGCGTGTCAAGAACTCGTTGTGTGCTCTTGTCCCCCTCTACAAATAACCTTGTTTCATCCATAAATGTGAGGTAGTGGACGCTATATAATTTCCAGAGTGGCATGTTTACTACCTCAGAATCTTACTAATTAATTTCCGGAATATATTTTATTGTAGACAACGTGACAAAAAGAGAAAGATTTTGGGATATAAACACTTAGAAAATGAAAGATCTTCCTCATAACAGAAATAAATTTCCTGGTATTAGGTGCTAACTTCTAAATTAAGGAATAACTCACTGCAAACTTAAGTTTATAGACTACCTCCTATGCTACTATTCTGTAGGAGGTATTTTGTAAATATAGGAAGTAATGTTCTGTAAGTTTACGAGCTTATGCACTTAAAAGTTATCAGGGAGGCATAATGTTAACTTTCTAGGTAATGGTATATCGCAGTATAAATATAAGACTTTGGTACATTAAGGAGATAATCAGGAAACATTTGGGATCGATAACTCAGAACTGTTATCGTGGTCTAAATTAGGAATGTATAGTACTGTAAACTTGTGAGGTATCGTACGGTTATCTTAGGTCGTAGCCTGTAAACTTACAAGATATTGCACTATACATTTTGGTGTGTTGTGGTGTAATATAAGAAGATGCCCTGAAAACTTAACATTATCGTACTGTGTACTTACACAGTAACTTATGAACTTAGGATTCATCTCACAATAAACTTAAGATATGTTTAAGATAGTAAAAATATTTAAATGAAGATAGCGTAAATTTCGAAGGTATTGTAAACTTATTGGATAGCCTGTAAATCTGTGATTTATGGGTACTGTCGGCTTTATACTTATAGGCATCATACTAGAACGTATAGGAGGCGGTGTGCGAATTAGCGGCGGGGGGGGGGGGGCTCGGGATTTCCCTCTCCCTGGTGAAGGAGTTTTCCACCTTGACAAATATATTTCTCGTCCCTGCCAGGGATATATTTCTCCCCCCCCCCCTAGAAGATGTTTTGATCAAGATTAGGTAGACTATCGGAACAGTCTTATTTGGCAGAAGTTGAATCTATCTTTATTGAAGTGACAACGGTATTATGAACTTTTAATAGCAGCCACGAAACCTATTTGGATGCTACTTATTTAGTGAGGTTTGTGATCCTCAATGAAAATGATTTAGTATGATTGGTTAGATTTAGAAGTCCCCCCCCCATTTGGGTAATGGGACTGTCTGTCTTCCTTCCTTTCTCTCTCTCCCTCCCCCCACTGAAAATCAAAGTACACTTAAAGTTCAAAATATGTCCGAAAACAGTTCACAATATGTTAAAATTTTACCACATTTTTAGTGCATAATATGTAAACTTTTCGTGAAGTTAATATCAACTGCACCAAATTTTTAGTGCATATTATATGAACTTCCGGTGTACTCATATACAATTTATGCACAAAAACTTCACTTAATAGAGTCAAGTGCACTAAAGATGACCTCAAAAGAAGTGTAGATAATGTGGACTACAGTAAATATGAATTTATTGTGTATAAAATGCGCACCGTGGGCCAGAAGCCAATAAAAAGACATATTGTGAACACTGAAAACTCACATTTTTCAGTTGGTTCACATAAAGTTCACATGCGTTCACTTAAAGTTCATTCTTGGTACAGTTTTTGTGTAGGGAAGCGAGCTGTCTCGGGTTCGGTTCCCGGTGGGGCCTCAAAATTTCGGTGTTGACCCAGCATCGCGAGGACAATTGGGGAGCTGCTGTCAATAAAAGACAGTGGTGATCACAGATGTTCGCGCCATCGGTCACCATATTGGAAAACGGCGACCATCCGACGTCTTGAAGATAGTTTTTCAAAATTTACGCGAAAATGGTGCAAGATACGAAAAAGTGCACAGGACATAAATTTAAAACACAAAATGTTACACAATCTTGGTTCTCTGGATAAATATTTTAGAGAGATGAAGTTGTACTATTTTATGCAAGTAGCAGCGGGCGACAGTCCCTCTAATTCCCCTAAAAGTTGTTGTAAAACACTGATATTGAGTGAGAAACTTCTTAGGAGTGCATTAATTAGGATTCTGTAAGAAAAGACACACTTTTATTCAAAAATATTTTTTCAAGTTTTAATGCCCAAAACTCGCAAGGAAAGTTCCCGTTTTCATTAAATTTTCAAATGTGATTATTTCGATATCTAATCGGCGGAAACGGTTGCAACAACGTTTTCTGTGTATCTCACGTCATTCTTCACCATACAAGACAGGCACAGTCAACAAATAACGAGACTGATATGTAGAAAGTCATTTTACGCTATAAAGAAATTGATTTGTGTAGCTTCTCTGCATTAAGTGACAGTCCGTCATAATATAAATTAGTATTCGAACAGTTTAATATATTTACCGTCTAAACAAGTTCCATACTTTCCATTATATTTACTATTTCTCGTTTAGGGTTAGATTATCCTTGAAAATATTCCATTTTACGTCGTTTAAGGACGGCAAAACTATTTATATCCACTTTCTAAGAATTTATAACAAAGAAAGTCTTATAATCTCTCGAGCATTGATTGACGTAGACATTTGTATAGGATATATAGTATATCCTTTCACAATCAGGCGTACTTGGTAAAAAGAAACAGTTAAACATTGAAATACATAACTTCTTATGTATTTCTGCATCTCATAGTATGTTTATTTTCCTATGATTTGTATTACGTATTTTAATTGCGTTTTGTATATAACGCTTATATTTGGTTAGTGAGTAACGAATCACGATATCGCAACGCAGTAAATCGGTAATGAACGAAGGCGTTTATTCTAAAAGTAAATTGTGACCGGAAAGCTATTGAATATAATGTTATGTATGTAGTACTACAGCATATTTTCCCTTGTGTTCACTTTCAGTTACTAGTTTTTTTTTACTTTTTTTTACTAATAATAAATTCGGTAATACAAACAAGTTTTAATATCGACTTATCAGATTGTATGCATACTTTAAAGTGTTATAAATCACTTGTTATAAGCTATCTCATGCAATTGGTAGACAATCAGTCAATGCAATTGAATTTTTCAAGTTGTAATGATTTCCTTGATTGTGTGTATAATCACTTGTTTGACGATCTGATTTCGATTAACACAGTTGCGATAGACCATAAATACCTCTTACACGCGTATATCGAAACGTTGAATATCAGTCATCATTGTTGTGGTGAACTGCAGTTCTTTGAAGATTCACTCTTCCTCTCTATGTCTTCCACTTCCACATCACCACCTTTCATACACTCTCTACCCAAATGTATAGCTTAACATACAATGGACGTCTTGTATCAAATATATTTATTATAATGTTTATTCGAGGCACTTCATCTATAAGAGACAGTCTGCTATGAAGATGGAATATTTAGTGATAAAAGTATTGCAAATTATTATTCCTCTCCCCCAAGTATTTAACCATCTCCACATTCCCCCATATGCTTTCCAGGTTACTTCTTGATTTTAAAAAAAAGTGCAGTATACAAGTCTACATAAAAAAAATCATTCGCAGGTCGAGCTATTTTCTGAATAAAAGTCGCAACAAAACAACGAAGAGGACAAAAATTGTATAACATTTTGTTTTCTTTAATTTATCTTCTGTGCGGTCTTTTCATATATTGCACCATTTTCGGATAAATGTCGAAAAACTCTCTTCAAGACGTCGGATGGACACCATTTTCCAATATGACGGCCGATGGCGCGAAGGTATGAATGTAAATTTTTAGTATGTTAAACTAGGGTGTACGTACCCCAAGCAGTAGCACACATACGTTGAAACTACGTGGATTAAACGTTAGTACTGAGACTTTTTTTGACGTTGTAAATCTACCGAAATGTCCGCCAGTTCAACGGTTTATTCTACGTTGAATAATGGTTGAGAAGAAACTAGCTGAAATCAAAAAAAGGACGATGAAGTTGGCCAAAACATAGCATGGTTACTGTCTACTGCTTTACACATTTGGTTGTTTTTTGTCCGTTGCTTTCATCATGATATACAGTATTAACTTTCCAACAGTAAATAATCCAAGTGTCTGCTGTAGGATTCGAAGCTGGAACGTTCCGTACTCGTCGTTGGTAGCTCGACATATTACCCCTGGACCAAGAAGTCACCTTGACATTCTCTACTCTTTTACGGTATCTATAAGAGAAGGCAGTCTTGAAAGCGCCACAAATCCAGACACGTCATTTCACCATCATGTAAGAATAAGAATAAAGAATACTTTCCTTTTTTTCTTTGTCATGTGCATTTTTCCTTATTTAACACTTTCACCATCGCTGCACTATTAAATGTGTATATCTCAAGAAGTGTAACATGTGGCCTTAGAAAAACGCGTATAAAGCGAAATCAATGTCTTAGTTGAAAACACTTCACATTAACACCTTATTAAGTAAATTAAATGTTCGTGGAAATTTAGTTGAAAATTCAATCTGTTTTCAACATGCAAATGAAGAACACGAGAAACGTAGGTTATTGTGTTCTATTCGCTTTTAAGCACAATGTTTATGCAATTAACTTGGAAAGATAATCTAGGGCACAGTTCAATATAATAGTTATAAACACGCCATATTTAACGTCCTACCAACGAAATCAAGTTTTCGTTGGAATAAAGTTTAAATTCAACGTGTGTTCAACATGCAAAATAAAACACAAAATAACAGTTAATGGGATTCAATTAGCTTTTAATTACAAATTTTATTCCATTAAAATGGAAGGAATCTCATGGAACGAAATTTATACCATAATTGAAAATAACAGTTTAACTCCCGTTGAATTAACATCTTTTCAACACTATAAAGTTCTTGTTGAAATATGATTTAAAATTAAACGTACTTTTTTTTTTAATCGATAACGTTTAATGTACGAACTAAACCAAAAATGAACGTTTTTGTGCTAGTAGCGTGCATGAACTGGAACCAATAATTATTTATGTTTGAATTAATTCCAGCAAATATCCTATCTCGACTGAAATTATATTTCATTATGTTTCATTATTATGTACTGTACGTTTTAACATTTCCTGAACGTATCTCGTAAAGTAAGAATAAAAAACTTCTACAGTTTGCGGTACTTCGGTTCAAAATTTTGTATCTTAGACATGTTGTATTCTATCAAGAATTAGCGATGTCTGTAACTAAACATATGATTTAGACTACTATGGATTTTAGCTATCTGTTAACCAAATATAACAAAAGAACGGCTTAAATAAAATAATTCTCTAATACGATCTTAGCCTCACCTAGTGGGGCAATAATAGTAACGAAAAGGCAAAATATCACTAGAGCATATATATATATATAATCAGTATTACAATTACAAGCTATGTATTTATCAATAAAATATATTCTCATTATTAATATTCAACCTATTGATATTATCACGTTATGTCAACTTTGTGTAGTAATGTTCCTTGATAAAATTTTATACGAGATATAAAATTCAAAAATCATTAAGTTCATTAAATCAAATCAAAACTTCAACCAATTATAAACTTAAAAGAATATATTCTATATAAGTATTTAAATTTTAAATATACTGCGTTTACACTAACGAAGTTCTGATACATAGAAAGCTGAACAACTTATCTATGTTGAGTACACGTTCCAAGTTACTCCACGGAATTTTTTTTTTGTATCATTCAGAGTTTCTGCCATATCCCCTCTCCCTTCCTAATGGGGGATATCCAGTGTGGTAATTGAAGGGAGGGAAAGGAGGTAATTCCGAAGTACTTCTTAGACATTTCCCCGGAATCTCAGTGTCTTTGTGCTTTCTAGGGGGGGGGGAGGCTTGTTTATAGCTTGATGAGTCGGAACTCAGAAAGCAGTACAAAATATTTATAGCAGTGACTTATAAGTATCGTCGGGCAGTAAGATGTAAAACATTCTTGAACAACCAAGGCCATCTGACTTGCTTTCCGACGTATTAGTTTTCGCTGTTCATTACGTTGGAAGTTAATGCAATGGCTTTTAGACAATTTGAAGTCATAAAGAGATAAAGAGAGAGGTGGTATGATGGCATTGTTAGACTTTCAACAACTCAGGTAAATTTAAAAGAGCAAGTAATAGTACCTCCATCAAAGAACGTGTTCCATGTCGAAGTTTGTACAACAGAGGTGTACTGGTACAGGAACGACCCGGAACGCCGTTTCTGTACTACTTTTTGGGAGAAAAATGTTCCAAAATACAAAAAATAAATGTTTCATCCGTAAGTTTGGTCAGCGTTTTATTTCAGCAACAACATTGAGTAATAAATTGTTCAACAACAATTAGATCATTTGGGGACCGCGATGGCTCAGTTGGTAGAGCGCTCACCTCTAGTGCTAGGGGTCATAGGATCGATTCCTGCTCATTTCATGTGGGCTTTGTGGTGGACAACCACCGCATACGGGGATTGTCTCTTGGTGCTCCCGTTTACTCCCACTTTCCTCATTCCACCACTTCATCCAATCATCATCCATACGGCCTGAGCTATAGTTGCCTAAAGGCCTTAAAATAAATTTCAATTCAGTTTCAACAATGAGATCAATTTGTTTACGAAATCAGTTTATTTGTGTTTTTAATGTTAAGCTTTTCAAATTTAATTGATAAAGTACTTAATTTTGTTTTATGCCTATTCCTCACTTCACAGTTATTTGCATGATATATGGTAAAAATTAAAACGTTCCCGTACTGTACATTTTTACGAGTGCACGTAAGTCCTGCTGCGTAAGTTATCGATCATAGCCAACTGATGCTATGAACAAAAATGGCGAGCAGCGTGCATTTCTTATTGATTATTTCAAACCTGATCCACAGAAGTCAGATTTAAACTTCCTGAATTACAAGACTAACAATCAAATTGTTGGTGACAACCTTCAGAAATTCATCAGTTAGAGAATTTCCACGGCACGAAGCGAACGTGGATTCACTCTTACGACGTTACAGATCATTAGTGTTAGAATGAACTAATTGATGAAACATTATCTAACGTGTTATTCATTAACGCAGAGGCGGCGTTTGGGGGTAGCAACTGGGGCAACTGCCCCAGGCCCCGCGCTTAGGGAGGCCCCGCGTTCCGAATTGATATTTTTCTTTCTCAATGATATAAAAGTTGATTTGTAAAAAAAGTTTACAAATAAACTAGTTTGTATAGTTTCCATGCGAAATGTAATGTGAAATGGAAATGAATAAAGAAGCATGGGGAAAAGATGCAGTTCAATTACGTAAGCAACAACACACTAACTTTGATAATTAGGATCACTATTCATCATTCTTTATGCCATGCATGGTGGTCAACAAGTAATCATATCAATAATTAAAACGCAAACGCAGCAAGGATTTTTATGGCTGTGACAGTAATGTGCAGTCACAGAGGTTTCAACTACAGTTGTGCTCTAGTATTTTTTTCTTTTTTTTTCTTTTTATACTATGTGATTCATGAACCACTAATACACGCTATTTACTTAGAGCGTAAATATCTACACTCTAAGTCTGATCTTTATTACTTATTGAAATTACCTGTCTAAATTGTGCAATGGTGATGGCTTTACCAGCCGCACATTTATGTTATCTATGCATTTTCGAACTACTTTTTTTTTTAATTGATACAATTTCAGTCGTCAAGATTGTTAAATTGGCCACGTTTTGCCAATTAAGAACAGATAATTTTACCAGTACTGTATCAGAAATTTAGACAATATTCGGCAAGCTTTATTATTGCAACAAAGAATGCTAACAAACGCGGTCGCGTGCTTTAAGCAACAAACAGCGCAGCGGCGATTTCTTTGATTTCAACTGTCAACAAAGGTAGCATTTTAATAATTCGTGTCTCATGCACAACACTATAGCAAAAATATCAACACATTTTTATTAAACATGCAGCACAAAACGTTGTATTCGTATATGCGTGATTCCTAGATCCTAGCAGTTAAGAAAATATTGCTTTTGTTTTGTCCGCTTTTTTCGCAACCCAGATCACAATGCGCTTTTGTATCCAGTTTGCGTCTGGCGTCTGTAGTGTAGCAGTGTTTCGGTAATGGTTCGTTTGCGTCCTATGTATTAGTAGTGACTATTGAGTGTTGAAAGTGGTTTTCCAGTAAATTAATCTATCAACATGTCTGGAAGAGATCGAGATAAATTTCACAAATATGAGTCAGGTGCAGAGAAAGCTAAACGACGCAAGTTACGAGAGGAATTCAATAAAAGTCAAAAGGGGGCATTGGATAGGTACTTTCCAAAACAAGCTGATAAGCAAGATCTTGCTTCACCTGGAATTGCTGCTGTGGACTCTACCATCAAATCTGGTAACTATAATAATGATAGTGCTGATAGTGAAATAGAATCTAACACCGCGCCATCGCCATTATCCGATGGGAATAAGTCAGTAAACTGTGACGGTGAAGTTACGCACAGTGGGAGTGGCTTTCGTGAAAATATTTCTTCTGGGAATAATTCATCTCCAAAAATCGCAAAAGACATTTACGATCTGGGTAATTGCGAACAGGTAACATGTGCTTTACGTGATTTGCTGCTTGAAAAAGGCCCTTTCAAGTATCCAATAAACGAAGACAACAGACGTTTTTCAAATAAGTATTACACTCGAAAGATGTCAAACGGAGAACGTGTGGACAGGAGATGGTTGAGTTATTCTCAATTAAAAGACGCAGCATTTTGTTTCTGTTGCAAACTGTATGGGACATCTTCTGATGGACAATTGGCAAACGAAGGTTGTAAAGATTGGAAGCATCTTGGTGAAAAACTGAAAGCACACGCGACATCTAAAAGGCACATTGAGAGCATGCAGAAATGGCTTGAAGCTGTGAAACAGATGTCCAGGGCCGATGGAATAGACATTATGGTGTTAGAGCACATAAAGAAAGAGAAGCTTCATTAGCGTGGAGTCCTGACAAGAATCTTGGCCGTTGTGCAGTATCTTTCAGAGCACAACATCGCTTTCCGTGGGAAGACAGAGAAACTCTATTCTCGGGACAACGGTAACTTCTTAGGCCTGATACAGATGCTGGTTACATTTGATACAGTTATGGAAGAGCATGTTCGTCGAATCAAAGATGGAGAATCACACGATCATTATCTCGGATACCAAATTCAGAACGAATTCATCGAGTTGATGGCATCTGAGGTCAAGAAAATAATTATTGATAAGCTGAAGGTTGCTAAATATTTTTCAGTTATACTTGATTGTACACCTGACATAAGCCACAAAGAACAGATGTCTCTGATAGTGCGCTTTGTTGATACGTCAGGGCCAGACGTATACATTGTGGAACATTTTGGACAATTTCTTATCGTTGAAGATACTACAGGTAAAGGGTTGTCAAATTCGTTGCTAGCGGCAATGAGGAATCTTGGCTTAAACATTGAAGACTGTCGAGGACAGGGATATGATAGCGGCGCAAATATGAAGGGAAAGCACGAAGGAGTCCAAGCCCACATCCTCCGCTCAAACAGTCGCGCATTTTTCACACCATGTGGCTGCCACAATCTGAATCTTGTGTTAGCAGATATGGCCAAATGCAGCTCACAAGCAATGTCTTTTTTTGGAGTTCTGCAAAGAATTTATATGCTGTTTTCCAGTTCACCTGCGAGATGGAAGATTTTACAAGATATTGTCCCATACTTAACTGCGACGTCACTGTCAGACACACGATGGGAATCCCACCTGGAGAGTGTGAAAGCGTTGCGATACCAAATGAGTGAAATACGAGAGGCCCTGTTTACTGTAGCAGACGAGACCAGAGAGTCTACGGTAAAATCCGAAGCAGAGTCTCTTGCCTATTTTGAAGTAGGAAATTTTGAGTTCATACTTGCCACTATCATATGGTACGACATTCTCTTCGCTGTTAATACTTTGAGCAAAACGTTGCAATCAGCTGATATGCAACTAGATGCGGCTATTCAAAAAGTTCAAGGACTTGTCTCTTACATAACAAAGTATCGAGACAGTGGTTTTAATTGTGCTATGATGGCTGCAAAAGATACTGCAAGCGCAATGAATGTGGAACAAGAATTTAAACAGAGAAGAAGCGGACGGACTAAGCGTCATTTTGACTATGAGAGTACGGAAGACGCAAAGTTAGCACCTGAGGAGACTTTTAGAACAAGCTATTTCTTGTGCATAGTAGACCAGGCACTCACTTCCATGAACACACGGATTGAACAACTGCAACAATATGATGCACTTTTCGGATTTTTGTACAACATAAACACCATGGGGCGATTGAATGATGAAGACTTGTTGAAATGTTGCATGGATCTGGACTTAGCATTACGCTCGGGGAGTTCACGTGATTTGGACGGTGCAGATTTGTGTACGGAACTGAAAATATTTCGAGAAATTGTGCCTGTCAGTGTAGTAACAGCCATACAATGCCTTAGGTATCTATGGACAGTGCTGAATTCATTTCCCAACACAGCGGTGGCATACAGAATCTTGTTGACCGTTCCCGTTACCGTCGCAAGCGCCGAAAGAAGTTTCTCGAAATTGAAGCTGATCAAAAACTATCTTCGATCAACCATGTCTCAAGATAGGCTCTGCGGTCTGGCAATTCTCTCTATAGAAAAAGACATTGCCGCCACTTTGGACTACAATAATCTCATCAATGAATTTTCTTCAAGGAAGGCAAGAAAAGTCGACTTTCGTCTGTGAGTCGTAAGGGATTTCCTAACTATAGTCTACATAAAAAAGAAACAGCTCAAACTGATATGTAGCCATCATTATTATTGGAAAACAGCCATGTACGTGTGAATTGCATGTTTCTTATTAGTTAGTGTATGGCTAACGTAATTTTCTGCTGTGATTAGTTAGGGCCAACATATTAAAACGTCATCATGAATATCGAAATTGATAGTGCACTTGTAATTAGCAATGCAGTTTTTAAAATATATTGTACTTTCTTTAAATAAATTATGTCGGATTTTTTTTTCATAAGAAACCGTTGTTCATTAAAAAAGAGAATATTTAGTAATAAATTTAGGGTTAGGAATGAAAGGAAGAAGTGAGAGGAAGCATTTAGGGGGAAGTTGCTTACTGCTTTATCGGCTTTAGATGTAACATTTCGGCGCTCAGCGATTTTTACTTGTACTTTGGCCCCGCGGGGTCATTATTGCCCTAGGCCCCGTGCTCACCTAACGCCGCCTCTGCATTAACGTCATTAGTCTTCCGTTAGATAACACAATGCAACATCTTTTCGGTCTTGAAAGCTTTTCTCCCAAACTAAAATGAAATTTTGCTATTAATTTCAGAAATGCCATCAGATTTGTTCTATTACGTAAGGTTTTTGTCGCAAAATTTATATACAACTTAATTTCGTTACAAGCTTCATTTACTTTTAAGCATTTAGTATTCCTACGATAAGCTAATGGCAATTTATTTAGGAAAATAACTGATTCTAAACTACATTTTGATGCTGATTTAAAACATGACGTTAGTTTATTCTTATAACGTGAACTTATTGAAAAATGGAAGTTGTAAATTTTGAAACTGCATAGAATTAACATTATTTAATTTAATGTTTCATTTTGGTATGTGATGAATAATAAACAAAGTCATTAATGCCAAACAAATCGACGAAATATACTACTTTATCAATGAATAAAATCAGTAGAATAGGCTTGTCATGCACGGATCTTCACATGTATGTCAAAGATATGTCTAATAAGCAGGATGTAGTCTCCGAGCATACACTATGTGATATTAAAAACTAATGCGTGATATAATGTTTTAATATTTAAATTTATGTCTGATATCACAACTTTAAATACATTTGTTCCATCTTTACATTTTCTTTGAACATGGAACACAATAATTACATTTTAGCTGGTTGTTTGGTATGTTCTTTATATTTTGCTGAAGTATTTCTTGTTCTTCGTTGATGTCACCCAGATCTTGTTCAAAGAACTCAATGGCTCTGGAGAGACTGACGCTTACAGTGCAACTGATACTTTTAAAATCTCTTAATAAGTTATCTACTATTTGTTGTGGTGAGCACCTTTTCTGTTTACTCGAAAGGTTTGAACAACAGTTTTTAGTTACATACATTCCTATTTATCAACTTGGTTCACGGATTTTGAAACTCTTAAGTTTTCATAACTTTCCGGATTTGAGGACCTGCAAAAAATGTTACTTGCGGACGAAGTAACACCAAAAATCTGAACAAGCCGAGGAGAAAGGAAACCAACTTCAAATGTGTTTTAAGAAGATTTAGTAATAAAGTCTCCTTTCAAAACATATTTAAAACTTGCAGACAAGTGAGAGCAATAATGGTATTTTGGAAAGCAGCCCAGATAATACTTGAGAATATATATCAAATGAATTAATCCATAGTTTGAAGATATTTGTTATTGAAGAGAAATGTGAAGGCCTGGACTATGTCCTCTTACTTTATGGACATTCAAATATCTTGGCTAAAAGAACAAGCTTCAAACTCGGATTCAAATCTTTTCAAAGATGTTAATAAATATTATTAACTTTTCAAAATTTTAATCTTTTTTCTGGATTTATTAGGTATTTTAAAAAAATGAAAAACATGAAGTTTGAATGGGGAGCCGCAAATCATTACTTTAGAAGAATGTATATATTATTACTAACTTATTCGTACTTTCTGAATTATTCCTTTATATATATTTTCTACAAGTTATATTCAAAGTGTTCAGAATAAAAGAGTGAGTTCAAAAAAACTATATGATGATACAATAACGCTTGTCATTCATGACTTTAATTTTGATGTGAAATTTGTTTTGTGTGTTCATATTGCTGTATTTGTGATTCATGAATTAAAATGAAGATGGCAATACACCTGAAAATGTAGTGACAAAATCCGAGGTAATCTCTGATTAAATGCATGTATTAAAAACATTCATTAAATGTATGAATATTGAATAGCAAAGAGTACAGGACCATTACGGAACAAAGGGATTACGAAAAGTCTCAATTAGTATAGAAAGACAAATTCTCCCCCCTCCCTCCCCCAACATCGAAGTGCTTCAATTTTCACACTGAGGATATCTTTCTCACAAATTCACGAGTACACAGCCCAACATTACGTTTTTTTTTTCTTTTTACGGTAAAACATCAATAGAAAAACACTGTAAAATTCTACTTACACTCTCGCAATTTCAGCTTTACATCCCCTTAATAGAAATCATGAGAGAATCCCTGATCAAGCTCTATCGTAATCTGGAATAAAATAAGATTCTATAAGGTTCTTAATTTATGTTGTACTATAATAGTGTACGTAGATTATGGCATAATTATTTCAACTCTAAAGTACGTCGGGTGTTGAAAATTTTGACTTTTCTCTTACTATACTCAAATAACCCCGGTCTACCCTAGATAAGTTTACATAAAGTTTCACTACGATGATTCACCGAAAAAGAGTTCTTGGAGTTTACGCTAGCTTAGAAAGTTTGTATATTTTCCCTTGTTTTCTTGTAGCTCTTTTGCGTTTGGCAACGCTTTTTTGCTTCTCTATCGCTGCGGAAGTTAGTCCATTCTTGTAAGTTTAGTTTTTAATATATTAATGAGCCTATATTTGTTATAGAAGCTTCTAAAAAATTTTCAGTTATTCCCCTTTTAGTTCTAGTTTTAGTGCAATAACAATGTCTACAGTCTTAAAAGAAACAAAGCAACTTAGCTCAAAATATGATGATAGCAATAATTTGACGAAATGCTTAGGTTGGACGGGATGGTAAACTACAGTGATTCATACTGTTTGGACTACGTGTTGTCAGACAGTTGGTTCATTGTATGTAAGATAACTCCATGGATGGTTACAGCAATACTTGCTAAAGTAACGCACCTGAACGGAAAATTGCCGCACAGTTAGTTAGAATATGTTTCCATAATATGCTTATGTACTCTGGCGTCCCTCAAGGCTCCCTTTTGGGTCCTAACTTGTTCAATATGTTGACTTAACACCACTCCCCCTAACCTGAAAATCCTGGTGGAAACCCTGGCTGGCTATAGAGTTTACCCTTATGTAACAATGGCTAAATAAATACGGAACAGTAAAATATAAAATAGCAGAGAAAATCTCCCTTTTTTTTTTCTCGGTTTTTCTTACCCCATTCTATCGTCTAAATTATTTGATAATAAATCAAGAATATCATGGTATACTGTATTCTGGCTTTGGTACAGGAATCATAAATACGCGCATACGTTGTTTGCTTTCATCGAAAAAAAAAATATCTTTTTTTTCGTTATTGAGCGGACGATTCTATAACTGAAATACAATCTCGTTCTTAATGCAAAAATATTGCCTATGAATCTGAAATATTAGCAAATTTGACACCAAACCGTATTGGCTAATTACGTCTTTGCTGGGCCTACATGAAGTATTTATTCAACTATTCAACGTAACTTATAGGCCTATTTGAGAACCGCACAGATATGGGTCACGTGGCTTACATATTATGTCCTTCAGTAAGTGCTGATCCGAAATTGAATTTATTTTAAGGCCTTTAGGCAACTATGGCTGAGGCCGTATGGATGATAATGGGATGAATTGGTGGAATGAAGAAAGTGGGAGCAAATGGAAGCACCCCGAGAAAACCACGCAAACGGTGTTTGTCCACCACAAAGCCCACATGGCATGAGCAGGGATCGATCCGACGACCTCTAGCACCAGAGGTGAGTGCTCTACCAATTGAGCCACCATGGCCCTTGCTGATCCGAAGTTTGAGACCCAAGATAGTTTGCGACCGTTTAACCCTAGACCACGGGGTTGGACGGATCTGCTAATTCTTCGCTATATTGCTGACCAGAATCAACAGCTTCAAAATTCTATTGTTAATGCGTCTGCTTCAATCTCATGTAAACATTTGCAACAGTAATGTCGTAAATACTTTCCAACATTAGCATTTTTTGATACTTGTAAGGCGAAAACCGGGTATATACTGATTTTATTCTAATTGTATCGTGTAATAATAGTCTCATTCACAGCAAAATGTTCGTACACTGGAAATTAGTTTCCAATATTATTTATTTCTATGACTAGTTTTTGCAAACAATGAGAAAATGTTGCGCAACTTAGGTTTCTAACTACGGGAGTTTTAAGTAAGTAATTGTTTATATGCAGCGATGGGAAGGTTACAACCAGTAAAGCTTACTGGAAGATCAAACTCATAGGTTATTTATTTCATGAACATTTAATGCGCGGTACTTGAAAATGTATTAATGATTTATCTTTCAGCGTGCTACTACTGCCCTGCCATCTGTAACCATTAAAAAGTTCTTTAATATGAGCTACAACTATTGAGTTTGAAGTATACTCCATCTACATGTAAAAAAATGAAACAACATGAACTTGGCGTTTTTTTAGTGTCACAACTAAACTCCTTTTCAAAATGCGAGGTTAACTTCACGTATGCTAAAGTGTTCCCTAACCGTTTGAGCAGTGTTGGTAACGGTTAAGCAGTTCACTAATTGCTCCAAAAGCTAAAACACCAGAAGGGTCACAATTATTCAAATGCGAAACGTCTAACTAGTAAGTGTTTAAAATGTCCGCCATGAAAAAAAAAACTTCAGTCACAATAATCACGGTAGCCAACCTTAAATAAGAAAAATGTCGCGCAAGTGTTAAGTTACGCCACTGTTACAGAAACCTTTGAATGGTATTTTCATTTTGTTTGTTTCTGAGGAATCTGGTACTGAACAAGTATCTTCCTAAAAATAATTGATTTCTCTTAATTTTCTTAATAGGCTGTGTATACTTACATCTTTTCATAAATATCCAGAAGGGTTCATACGACAAAATGATGATTTGAGAAATTATATATCTTATACCATAGCCGATTCACACTCTTATTTTGGCATAAAATAATAATTTAATTTGATATGTAGTGTTAATAAGAATGTAGTTTCATAATAGAGAAGAGTAACCAAATTTCGTATAGTAGTCTAATTTCGCCCACATATGTTTCTACATTACTGTATTCGACCGTCACGTTCAAAGAAACGCGCGAACAGTAATCTTTGAAGTTTTGAAGGGTGCAGTGTGTATTGTGTGTGTGTTGTGGTCGTTTGAAAATTTTCTCCTTGTGGGAGTTTTGGACTGGTTGCCATATTGCATAATAGCTTCAGCCAACTATAAGTTTTTATAGTGGTAACGATAATCATGCTTGGTTAGTGATAACTGAGCTATAATATACACTAATAATGTGGTCCTAATTGCTCCCATCAGATGTATCCAGATTTCCAATCCCTAAATTTAACACGATGCATTGTAGAACATGAAGAAGGTGAATTAGTTTAAGGAAGTATATCTATTACTCATTACGATACGGAGTGTCCCATTAGTAAAGGACTTCGAAGAAAACAAGGACTTTCAAGAAAGAAGTTATAAGAAAACAAAGATGAAAAGTGGATTACATGTAAAATATGTCACGTCTGGTTCCATGAAAACTGTGTTAGTAAAGAAGCAAAATGTTCACTTTTTCGTATGTGTCATTTGGCTGCAATAACTACAGTACGATTTAAAGATAAAATTTATATTTTCTCCAGATTTCGCGTTTTGAACTTATAAGTTTAGAAAAGTGACACTCATGTTTTTATGTATAATTACAAGTATAATTGTTCATAATATCCCCCTTTTGGTTCTAAGCACATTTATCGTGATTTTTTTAAAAAGATGTTTTTTTCATTCTAGTTTTTTGTATGATAGCAGACAGTTGATAAAATTTGGACCCATTTTTTTTTTTCCAAAGAAACATTTTTGTCTTGTTCACTATAATACATGATTTCTCTCGTTGTATGAGTACTTTAATGTTTATAAAAGTTAATGGAATCCTCACGTTCTTGTTATGGGCATTACAATATTTTCAATAAGCATCCAAAAAATGGGCGAAATTTCCTCGACTATATAATTTCAACCTTGCTATTATTATTTTTAAATTATTATAAACAGTTATGAGTTCTTCTTTCATAGATCAATATCATAATAGCACTAATTACATGGGACCCGATCAGTGCGGTGCCTCCGTTTCGGCGCTACCGGTTCGGCGCAGTAACATTTCGGCGCCGTACGTTTCGCCACGAGAGCTTTACCTAAGAATCACACCAGGGAAACTATTGTATTAAAGAGGTATTAAAAACTTGGTCCATAAGATGCGACAGACGTAGTGTTTTTAAAAAAAAACGGCAAAAATTGGTCGCCGGAAAAAATCGTTTGTTTTTATTCAATTTTTCGTGCTACTTAGGAAAAGAACGTTTTTTTTTTTAGTTTTTCGGGGTCCCTGACAACATTTTATGATCAATGAAATAGTTAAAAGGTTAGTTGATGTTCAAAACATACATATAGAAAAAAATACACAATGGGACCGCGTCTGACAAAGTTTTGAAGCAAAAGGTATGTTTTCTGGGTCTGAGACAAAGATGCCTAAGGGCCAGAAGGGAACAGAACGTTTCTCTCATGTACAAGGGTGCTAACGACATATATTGCATTCCTAATGAAAATTGCAAGTGTTTTGTACATTTTTTAACATAAGATCATCCGATTGAATGCATTAGGTGTGTTAAGTAGTGGATATTGGAGTTGAAAAGGCCAAAAAGAAAACAATTTCGTCAATAAAACCACGATTTTTTTACTACGTGGAAAAAAAGAATTTTTCGTGTTTTTTTTCAAACCTTCCGGTTTTTTCCCGGCCTTTAAAACACTATACAGAACAGATCCAGGGGCTGCTTTCATGGAAGAGAGGCAATGAGACGTTTATACTTCAGTAAGTAATTGAAAAATATAATATTTTTATTTAAATGATTTTAATTATGAAGTGTTTTTTTCGGCGGAAAATGAATTGATTTATTTATTTCCAACTTAAACAGGCTGAGCTACAGCAGGGACGTAACTAGTGAGGAGCAGAGAAACATGATTCAGGAGCGCTACTCGTAATTTCGTAATGGCGCAATTTCGCAATTTATTATTTTATATTCAAAGAAAATAAGTTTCATATTTAATTACAATGCATTCTGCATACCTTTGGAACAATTTATATATACATATAAAACAGATAGGAACGTCATGTTAAACTGCAAGGTTCGAGGTCGAGGTTCAAGTCCGACGGCGAAGTCGAGGTTGAAGTCAAATCTCAGGTCGAGGTTAAACTACCATTTTAACTAATTTCTCTATTTATATTACGAATGGAACCTCCAAATCTTTAGCACCCTTGTACACGAGAAAAACATCCTGTCCTCGTGTGGCCCTTAAGCATATTTGGCTCAGACAGGATACTTTAATAATGCTCCAAAACTTTGTCAAATTCAGTCCCAATACTCTTTTTTGTCTAAATTTATATTCTGAACATTAACGAACTATCATTGTAACTAATTTGTCTATTTATATTACGAATGCAACCTCCATCTCATTAGCACCCTTGTACACGAGAGAAACTTCTTGTCCTCTTGTGGCCCTTAGGCATCTTTAGCTCAAACCGTGAAAACAAATAATGCTTCAAAACTTTGTCAGAAGCAGTCCCAAAAAGTGACTTTATTGACGATTTTCTATTCATCTCGAATATTCACTACTTACCCCATCTTATGCATTTATTGTTTAGGTTTAGCAAAAGTAAAAGTTCTTACGTTAAAAATGTACAAAAACTTTATATTTAAATTGGAAAAGCAATATATCTTATTGGCGCCCTTGTACATAACAGACAAGTTCCAGCCACTTAAGTAATTTAGGCATCTTTGGCTCAGACCGTGCAACATAAATAGTGCTTCAAAACTGTTATAAGCAGAGTACAAGAAATAATGTTTTAAGTACTTCATTGATCATCAATTGTCGTCAGAGGACAGTAAAAGTATAAAGTACATTACTATGTCATAAGGTATGTTAATAATTTCCGTTTTCCTCACTTTGGCGCCGAACTGAACCGGCGCCGAAACGGTAGCGCCAAAACGTAGCCTGCGCCAAAATGGTGGCGCCGAAACGGAGGCGCCGAAACGTAGCGGACCCTCATTTATCTTCCATTGCTATATTCCTTATCGCTTCGAATGAATTGTTTAATATTGTAAACTGGAAGAATTTATCCAACAATGCTATAACGTTTTTATCATGCGCCTTGTAATTTAACATGAAACAAGATGTCCTGACGACGTGAGCAGGAAGGCTTACGAAATGATCCTGAATGCACGAAATGTCGTAGTAAATGCCGAATGTAATTTATATACTACAATCTATATATTCTGAAATGCGTGTACAATAAAACAAATAGCGATAAAATAAACTTCATAGTTCACACACGAGCACAATCATTACATATATTGATATTTTATCGACGTTATTTTCCGAAAAAGGCACGAAGGCATAGAGGCCAGTCTTCCGAAAAACGATATGCTCTTCTAAATAAAGTATTTTCCTGACCTCTAACGTTTAGAGAATGAAAGAAAAATTTGGAAGAATATTCAAAATAATTATATGGTGTAACGATATACTCAAAAAGGACACATAGAGGTTACAAGAGGGCACATAGAGGATACCCCTGTCTTTCGGAATCCGCCTTAATTTCTTTTTATTCCTTTTAATTGAGAAAGAGGTGCAGCAAAGACGAAACAAAATATATTTAAGTTTAAACGTTTGCGTGCCGCAGATAAAACCGGTATACTTAGAAATTCTAACAAAATAAAATGGACGAAAATAAGTTTTGTGAGCTTTAAAAGTTTTTTTTTTTTTTAATGCAAAGTACAATCGTACAATCGCCTATCTTTCGTATTACCGTGGTAATTACCTAGTCGCTTTGACAGTGCTTCAATTATGGGGCATTTTATTTCAAACTGAAATTTGATGTACAGAGCGAACACGTTAACTTCAAGAAACGTGGTAATCCAACTACGGTTTTAACAAACATAATGCTTGAAGTTCTCTGTGCATTCCACAAGATAAGAAAATATGACAGTCTGATTCGTCTTGTATTGAAATAACTTTTTATTTGTTTCTGGAATATTTTCTTTAAAAATACATATTGTATCGTATCTACTAGGTCCGTCACACGTTTAATCGATGACATCCCTCGACAAGAACTTTCCCGGGCGATGAACGGCGAAAATAGCAGCCATGGCCTTGTTCTAAGTACCATACCGTCTTGTAAAAGTGAAATAAATCCAGGAAAGGCTCAGTCAATATAGCCAACAATAAAATTCGAATCAGGGTATCGCCTCAGTGCTGATTTGAAGACTGTAGCTAGTAGATCACGCGAACTGTTCTAGTAATTTGTGTTTGGAATCAATATTTATTTTAACAATTTAAAAAAAAACTATTTGAAATACACTGCTTATGCACCAAGCTAGACTAAGAAAATCATTTTACGAGAGCTCACAATAAAATAACAGGACTACTTGCGAGAATCCTTGCAATGGCGTTGTAATCGAGAGGTATTAAATTCATTTTATTACAATTTTAGGAATGTTTTAACTTTGTTTTGAATTCACTAATATTTCAAGTTGGTATAATACAATTATCACAAGTGTTGTGAATAAAGCGGTAAGTTCTTCAAATCAAGATTAGTCCTCTCTATCCTTTTCGATCTAATACTTTATAAATATTCACCTTTTGTACGCATCTCTGAAATTGTCCGATTTGTGAAAAATGTGTAACACAAAAAAAAATGTTTGAAATATCTAGAAATGTTAGGTTAGGTTATTATCTCTTCCTGAAAGTGGTAAATTTCACACACTTCTTGTGCATTTTTCTTTTCACCATTCCTAGTACGCATTTCTTCACTATGTGTTGCACATTTAAAGTGACCGAAATTTTGACTCATTATATATGTGGAAATGATGTTCAACGATTACAGATTTTTTACAGTGTACCTTTTCCCTTGTATCTTAAAGTATGACTTATCTTTCAAAACAATGAAAAAATGAATCCATCTTCTTCCTCCTTTTCTCTTCAACCTTTTCACCATTAGCGTAAGATAATGTCCTAGCCGTTTTATTTTATCGTCTCTCTGGAACAAATAGCAATTTTAACGGGACCCTTCGTCTATGAGGTGGATCTCGCTCAAAATAGATTTCCTCTGATCAAGGCAGGGACTCCACATTATAGCTTTATCATTAGGGATCTTCAAGAACGGAATTAATTCAATTAACGTACCAAATTGGCATGAAAATAATGGATTAACTCCAATATTGGCAAACACTCAAGGAATCACATGAAGTAGTTTCTTAACATTTTATGAAAATGTACTTTTTAACTCACGAAATATGGCCATTTTACTTCTATCCACGAGTTCTGATTTGTACTCAAGGAATTATACCATTTTCATTAATTAATTCACTAACATAATGCCTAAATTTGAGCTCGCGTAGCAATTGCATAGAACTCGCGCAGCACGGAGAATGTTAGAATGTAGTACACTAAATTCTCCATAGATGGCAGCAAATTTATAAACATGATTTACCATCTAGTGGGTAAAATACCGAACTACTTTATCACAACGGGATTCATTGTATGCGTTAGGTGATATTCGTGCAAGGTTGGTCTAAAGTTTCAAAACAGCATTGGAAGCAATTTATTTATATTTTTGGGGAACATAAGAAATTTATTTTTGTACTCACGACTATTTTTATTATTTTCACTCTCGAAATTGAAACACCTTTATTAAAAAACTTTTCAGTTCCTATTTAAAGTTAATGATTGAAATTTCCATTTTTTTTCTTTTTGAAATAAATAAATGTCAGGTTAATAATACAAAAGCGTACTGCGCAGAAGCAAATTTGCTTCCTATAATATACGTTCCTCATTAAACACTAGATAATTGACCAAGAGTTATGGTTTCATCCTGTGCGTAACTAGTTAGCAAAACCGAAAGTGAATCCAAGTGGAAACTCAATTTGCTTCATAGGTAGGAGAGAAAGAGAGAGAGCAGGGGAGGAGGGAAGGTTGTTGAAAATTGCTTTCTAATCAGTTGCGGCGTGAGCAGATAACACCTCGAGTCAGATACAATCGACTCGAACGTTGTACTCTGATGAAGATTCGAAATGAGGTAATCAATAAATTCAGACAGATAACTTGAGAAATTATTAATCAAAATCTATCCTATGAGGGAAGCAATAAATCAGTCAAGTTACTCAAATAATACTTTACCTTATGTTATGTTACAAAAAATCAATGAATTTTATTTCTACTTTTCGTTACAGTAAAATATTTCATTCGTGCAAATCAAAAGAGAAATAATACGTACAGAATCTGACAGCATCACGAGGTGATTTTACAGTGGATTCGGCAAAGTAATCCATCCTTTTGATGTAGACCAATAATGTTAATTCATCGTATTGATATTTCTTTCCCACAGTCAATGTGATGATTTTCCTGGGCGATCTTAATTTTATTCTGTTTCTCTGGTGTGGCGTGTTAAATTACCGACACTTTCGCACTTATCTCTCAGGATTATTGTCTAACTAACCACTGCTTATACGCATTTTGCTTAAAATATAGCCTCCAGGCCACTTATTTCCAAATCGAATGTTCTAAATATAGAGCAAGTGAAGTTACAAAAGTCCTCTATTCATGCAGATCAGTTAGTGAATAGGGTGTCACAAGACGACCCTGGTTCAACCTCTCTTTTTACCAACCTTTCTTTAGTGATAAAAAGATTCTCTGTCAAGTTGCCAGCTAAGCAATACTATAAAAGTCACTTTTCATCTCCACAAAAGCGATTCCATGATCTGCACCTGAGTTCTCCTCTTCTGATTTGCGTCACACTGTCTTTCCTGTCTGTCGTATGGTCCTAGATCTGCTCTATTTTGTCTTAGACCTGGTAGCCAGAGACCTTGGATGGAGATTAAAACCAGCCACTGATGTGCGATGTAACAGCTCAGTCAGAGTGAGTGCGTCCTAAACGAGCTGGTGAGCTTCTAAGGACGGAACCTACAGTTTTTGGTAAAGTGGGATCCGAAAACCACTACGTTCAATGGACTCCGGCGGGGTTTGAACCCGTGACCACACGCACAGAAAGTGAATGCTCTAAGCTCTCGGACACCCCGAGGTCTCCCTACAGCGCCTAAACCTCTCTCACGTACATATCTTAAAGTTCAATTGTTTTAGCTGTTGGAGGATCACGCTGCTACAGAAATGTTTCAACGCATATCAGCGCCACGCCTCATGAAGCGAATGGTCATCCCAAGCAAGCGGATGAACAGTTCTGTGACACTTGAAGACTTAAGTGGGCTTTGTGGAGAAAAAGCCTATCCCGCGGCTACATAAAAATTGCTGCAAGGTTACATCGTCTGTTGTCTCTTTACTGTTGGATGTGCCAACCCAGTGAAATCTGTGATCAAACAATATAATGTACTTATTTAAGTACTCAATACCTATAGTATGAAATGGAAAAAGTGTATTTTTTTCTTTAAGTATGAAGGAGGTTAATACGTTTTATCTTCTCAGCTGTGGAGGGCAACTTATCATCAGAATCAGAATGCAGCCGTATAGGTTACCTCAGGACATAACGAAGTAAGATTGGAATGAACTTACGAAATTCGAGATGAAGAATATAGCATGCTTTATAGCGAACAGGATAGATGTGGAAGCAATGGAGTAGGTGTAATCCTTGTGGAAATATGCTTTTATGGTACAAGGACTATATTTTGTGTCCGTATTCTCATTACACGTCTAGATTATTTCTCTTGCTTCTCCTCGCTACATGAAAAATGAAATAAGCAAATAAAAAAAAAACATGTTGATATCTTTTTACGATTTTTCTTATGAACAGACTTCATTTTTTTGTTTTTTGTTGTTTGCTGCCTCAAGTACATATATCTTGCAGTTTAATTTCCGTATCAACAGCATAGCAGGCGTTAGTATCGCTTGTGCACAGGAAACTAGATCCCATTCCCGAGAGAGAAGTGGTTTCCGTGGCTCTTATTGGTTCTCTCTCAACTAATTGGCTCTTTTCGTGCTAAGCAATCACCACATCTACCCACCACTAAATCCACATGTCACAACAATTTGAGCAACCAACACTTACGATGTTTCTTTTTCCTTTGTTTTACTTTCTTCGTCTTCTTCGAACTCATTCTACCGATTAAGATATCTCCAAATTTAACTTCGTTTACTGTATTTTCATTTTTGGGGAAAGTTCAACTACAGTGTTTATTTAAATTGTTCTCCAACTGTTTAATATGCAATCACTATATTGACTGTTGTTAACTTTTCTAGTTTATTGCTACTGTACCAAATGAAATTATTTATCTGCACAATATAGTGATAACAGGTATATCCTGGACTCAAATCACTGTCTGATTATCCTCACTGAGAATTTCCCTGGTTTTCTTAAATATGTCAGAAAGGAAACAAAAATAAGCAGATAATAGATGAGACACTACGAGAGTTCTAATCAGGGATTCTGCCATGATTTTCAGTATCGGGGGGTAAACCAAAGTTAGAGGATAAAGTCGGTGCCTTGTGCTCGACGATTAAAGGGGGGTCTGAAAGAGTCTCTGGTTCCATCTCAATGCGCTGGAGAACCACTTCCCTCAAGTGAGAAAATTTAGACTTGTGCGCGTGCGATATGTAAAGTAGTGACTGTTTATGTTTATACGTTTCAGTGCCAAATTTACTACACCAAGTAAAATACATCGAAATGAGAGGAAACATAGGAAAGAAAACTAACAGCATCCTGACACTGATGCTAATTCTATGAGTTCTAGTTCAATGTGCCGTAGCTAAAGTAAATGCTAATGGCCCGCAGGGCCACCGTAGCTGGACTTCTAGCTCTAATAAGCTACTTTCGTCCTATGAATTAATTAAAATTGGTATGATATTTTTAAGTAATTTTGTTTTGATAAAATGAACCGGAATGAGCACCCGGGCTCAGGCGACGCCCCAAGCAAGCCCCCAGAAAATCCACTTTTCCCCGTTATTATTTGTGGAAGCCTAAAAGCATTGTCCAGAAGAACAGATCAGTAAAATTGCCAGAATTCAAGACAGGTAAAAGAGAATAAGGTTGTTTAGGTTAATGCAGGTGTTGTGAGTGGTATTTAGTGATGATGTCATCCATACTATTTGTTTGAAATTAAATTGTAAGAGCTCTGCTTCTCATCCATGGCGAAGATTTGAATATGTTGTTATGTTCTGTGCTTTATTTTAAGCCTGTTTTAATTTAAATACGTAAGTAGTTCTTTGTATGTAATAATATGCTTCATAATTCTTTCTTCGATGTGGTCTGGTAGGTTTTCCTGAATGAAATTTTTATGTATAGAATTTTCAATGTATCGTTTCTTGCGTTCTTTGAGATATGCATCAATGGGAACAATGGGAATCCTGTTATATAATTGAATTTTGTTCTCGGTCCATAACTTTTCCATGTACCGTATCCAGAATCTTTCAATTTTTTTTATCTTTTCTATGTTAATGCCTGAGTGAAATAGCTCGTGGCCATACATGACCATAGGTCTTAGAATTGTTAAATAAAGTCTGATTTTAATGGTTTGAGAAATTTCTGATCGAAAGTATGATTTTAATAAAGCATGAGTTCTGAGTCCTTTGTTCTGTCTGTCTTTGATGTGCATCTTGAAGTTAAGTCTCTGGTCCATGGTAACTCCTAGGTATTTAACAGAAGTTGTAGGTTTGATTTTTGTATTTTTGATTTTGATATATTTCTCATTTTTACGGGTTCCCTTCCCCGACGAATAAAAAAGTATGAACTGAGTTTTATTCTGGTTCAAATGCAACTTCCAAGTACGGCACCATGAAACAAATTTGTTAGTTACTGTCTGCAACTGTTTGATTGCAACCTCTGTATTGCGAGCACTGGTCCAATATGCAGTGTCATCTGCGAAAAGTCCCAGTTTTGTCTGTAAGTTATTTGGTTGAGGTGTAGTTCTGTTCGTTAAAAAATTATTAAGCCAGCGAATGATGGTTGTTGGTATGTTTAAAGAATATAACTTATATAGTAGGCCGTCATGCCAGACGGTGTCAAACGGCGAGGTCAGGTCCATGAAGACCGCTGCAGCTGTGCCGAAGGGCCCTTTTTCTTGTAGCTAAAATTTCACAAGGATAGAAGAAGGATATTGGGTAAAGTTCATATTTAAATAAGTGAAACACTAAGCTGAAGTTATATATTTTAATTCATTTAGAAGCGGAGATCGTAGTGGAATTTAAGTATTAATGACACTGCTATAAGGTAACTATAACTCCCAGTCTGATGGTCCACAAAACTTTATTGCTCGGTGACATCTGTATTTATTCTTACGAACAAATAATAATAAAGAATAAAACATAGTTTCAAATATTAATTTGAAAAATCATAAATATAATACTATTAAATTAATCGTTCATTACGCGGCAAGCCACGTAATAGTGATTTAGAGGAGCATCATTTTTTTTGTTTACTTTAAACCGCTATATTGACAATGTATACGAAAAATCAATATAAGGATTTTTAAGGGGAAAATGCATTTTGTGGAATATAATTCTTAATCGGTAGACAGATTGAATGGTTCTGAAGACACTGCAACAGTAGAACGACTTTTGCACGTATTGCCGGATTATGAACGCTATACTGAGTGATCAATAACTTATAACCACCGTTAATAAAAATTTATGAGACCACGTGTCTGTCAAATTCGCCAACCTATGTAGTAAAAATAAGGGATAACTGACTCAGTACTTAGTAAAATTTTGAGGACTCGGTAAATGTTAAATTGATCCAGCCCCGAGATGCAGTGGTTAAGATCACTGACACTGGACAGCTAAACATGGTCAAGTTCAAACAAAATAAGTTGTATAGCGTACATTTCAAAGCTCTTTCAGTTTCAAAGCTCTTTTCTATTCAGAAACAGAACATTGCTTCTAATACTACCGTTTCTATGAAAATATAAAATTAACAATGGTTTAAAGACAACTAATGATATTCTATAATGTATATATCCGAAATTCAATATGTTTGAACACAATAAAAATATATATGTGTGCATTGATATAAACCAAATTTGCATACGCGTATCTTTGGTCGAGAAGCAGAAGCTAGAGATATTTTGAGTCACCGGAAATAACTGTGTTGCAAGTCATTTATTAAAGACTGTAATTCTATTCTTGCTAACAATGAAATCAATAAATTATCTCCTACCAACGTGATTGACCTCTAGCGTTTATGTTTCTTATAATTTTCATCGAAATTTCAAGGATTAAGAGAATAATAGAAAAGGGGTCCTACAAACTTGGCTTACAATATTATTTCTCTTGGTTTTTCATAAATAATTTATCGTGAAAATCTAAAAAAATGACCAAATATCGTAATAGTGTACTAAATATCTTAAATTTGAGTGATTGTTACGTATCGATTTTGCAAACAAATTTCCTGATGTGTATTGTAGAATCAGCTGTTATACTGATTAAAAAGGTTGTTATTTTAGTGTCTTAAAAGGCTGCTTATCGTGCATGTAAATTTGAGAAGTTTCTTTACTCATTATATTCTTCAGATCTGGACCCGAATGACTCCTGAACCTATTTCTGATGTTTTAGCGTAACTTTCCTTCGATGAGAAACTGAAGTTGGCTACAGAAGATTAGTTGAATGGAAAAAGATTTCTACAGTCATATAGATTTCTTTTATAACTCACAGATGGTGACAAAATTTCATTTTGGACTTGAAATAAGATTTCATTATTTTTTGTTATTTTGTTAAATCATACACATTAATATAACGTAGGGAACATTACTTGACCATTAAGATTGACGAAATATATGGGAAACATTAGGCAAGATGAAATGTGAGGGGTTTGGAACTTGGCTCCTCTGGTTACCAAAGAAGCAAAATTCTATTAAGACAATACTGAGCCTAGGATTTGGCAAAGGATTTTATAAAAATTTGAAGCACAGAAGTCATTAAAAGGATAGCAAAATTCAAAATCAGAACCAAGTTTTTGATAAGATGCATTTTTCCTCAGTAAGATTTTGAAAAACATTCATAACTTATTATGTACTATTCGAGACTCAAGAAGTGTAAAATGTAAAAGTAAATTACATAACTGCCTTAACTATAAAAACAACGTTATTACGTTTCTTTAACTCAAATTATATAACAATATCTGGCAGAGAGACACTTTATTCTTTTAAACTCCACTACGTCGATTCTAGCAGTAGCACTGACATTTTATTGTCAACAATTATGACATTCTAGTTTCAAACTAATAATTGAAGCACGAATAGATTTGAAACAAATGATAAAAAATAAAAAAATACCTCTTTTATGATAACTTCCTAGAAATACATTTTAAAAGGAATTTTTATTTGTATCTTCTCAAAAAAAATTGTCTTCTTTGAATGCTAATTTGGGGACAAAAATTATCTCAATCTGAGAAGCAAGACGAATGAGACTATCAAATTTCCTTACGTTCTACAACGCACAAAGAACTTTCAGCATCACTTTTGTTAAATGGTGATTGGATTACAGCGTTTTTAGAGGCAAAGTGTTCTTGTACACCGAATCTCACATTGAAATGCGTCCCGACACTAGCGCCACACGTCACAGCGTTGACTACGTAATTACCACGGTAGTCTGAAAGACAGGCGATTGCAATTTGCATCTGTAAAACCTTTTAAAGTCTACAAAACTTCTCATAGCTCATTTTATTCCCTTGGAATTTCTGAGTAGAACGGCTTTACTCTGCGGTATAAGAACTTTTAATTATAAATATAGGCTACTTTGTCCTTGCTTGTGTTCTTTTTCAATTAAAAGGAATAAAAAGAAATTAGAGTCTCGTTTAGAGATGTCGTATTACATACTTTGAAGAAAGTTAAGAGAAATTTCTTTAGTTACAACATATTTCCATTCACAACTTCCTTTATTTCACTTCTGCTTGCAATGTTCGTATCACCGCTACAGCTTATCTCGACAGTCTTTATCTGCTAAAAGCACTTCACTACTGCATTCAATGTTTTCTTTTTCAACGTTTTCCGCCTAACGACAATCTGTGAGGGTAGAGTCCCATCTTGAATCAATTTTTCATTTTGACATCAATGATTTTTAAACATTTCAAAATACGTCTTGGGATTCTTTTTTTTTTTTTCAATGTTCTATAAGATTGTCCTAGATCCTTATATATTTTTTTTTCGAATGTGTTTTACATATTATCATACGCTTCGGCCATGCCGTATACAGGTTTATGGTCAGCGATACAACTGTCGAAGGTAGTAGTGGGATTGTGAACACGGCTATTTATCTATGCGGATATCCCCAGTTTTATCAAGTTTTCTGCGACTGTTTTCACATCAGAGTATTGTTGGTTGTATACCACTAAGGGGATGTCCAACACACTCAGTTTTTGTTAGTTCTCTCCGCATTTCACGCTAATTCATGAGAAATCACGTTGCTATTAATAAGCTTAACCTCTAGTGACGCGTAATATTTATTCGATTATTTTAAAAAAGCGATTAAGGACATCCAGATAACGTTTCTTCTTTTAAGCATGGCCTCTTTGAAGCACAACTCAACACCATAAGATGTAAAGTAGTTTCTCTATTAAGCTCTGAAATTGTTTCAAGTATCAATTATGCAGGGTGAACCTGAATGACCATGTAAAACTAAAGGCCTTGGTCTAAAAAAGTTGACATAAAGTGAGGTTGAAATATCGCTTCTTTTTCGAGATTCAAAATGGTATAATTCGAATATAAATATTTTGTACATTTTACCTTCTACATCACCATCGGTTGGTTCTCAACACTGTTTACTGTACTTCACAATACGATGTCATAATCAGCCAACACCAAATAGCCAAAAAAA